>CAJNSZ010000336.1:40626-94640 GCA_905329745.1 Rotaria sp. Silwood2 | reverse complement strand
GTGCTCATTTCACATATCGATAAATTTGGTGCTCATTTCACTCTTTTTTTGGTGCTCAAAACACACTTCATCGATCTGGTGCTCATTTCACTCCTTTTCTGGTGCTCAAAACACATTTTTTCCCTGTTCTTGCAACCAATAGTCAGCTAAAACCATGAGCCTTAACTTGTTCATATATACAGAGGGTGCTAGATATTGGCGAAACACTTAACGGGTCCGAGCCCGAATATATCAAGCCCGGGTCCGGGTCCGGGTCCATAAAAATCTGGACCCGCTGCTTTCTACTCCAGTGTCATTTTCTTACTTCAGTTTTCTATCGATAGACAAATATAACAGATGTGTTTTCTTGCGGAGCATAAATATGATTCGGTGGTTGTCTTTTTTTGACTCACACTCGTTTGAACTAATTTATTTTAATCTGAACTAAAACAATTTTTAAGCTAAATTGAATTCTTTTTTGTCTTGCTAAATTATGAATGAATCCATTTCTTATAGTTATACTTACTTCACTTTGTATGGTAAATCATTGACAACTCGTGATGTCAGAGATAATCAACTACAAATTATTCTTCCTACTGCTTTAATGAATGAAGAAATAAATACGGATAGAAAAGATTCTGCATCTGGTGATAAGAAAAAACAAAAAGCGAAAGGTCAATCAAAAAAAGTTTATCAAAAAAAAGCTGAAAAGATTATCGAAGAAAATAAACAACGAAAAATTAATAAATGTATTATAAATGAAACCGATCAAATTGTTCATGTTGAAGATTTATTAAAACAAATTCCATTCGATAATTATTCAGCAGCTATGGAAATTATTGATGGTAGTTTATCTAAATTTAAAACATCTGTAAATCGTCTTGAATTACTCAAACGAAAATTTCATTTACAACGACAATATTTACAAACATTGAGAAAGAAAAATATCTTAACAAATGAAGAAAAATCTAAATTAGATTATCTTCAAACTGATTATTTTGCTACGATGACTGAAATGGCTCATCTTGAAAATAGTATTGATGTATTTAGTGAAAAGAAAAAATATATGGAAGAACTTATTAATGATTTACCATTCGATCAAGAAAAATGGTATCGATTTCAAATGGAAAAAATCAATAGTCGATTACCAAGATATGAACAAGGTATACCCGATAGTCGAGTACCTGATTTTATTCCAGATAATTGGCAAATTCAATTTCTTGATGCCGTTGATAAACGACAATCAATTATAATTGTAGCACCAACTGCTTCCGGTTAGTTCATTCCTTTTATTTATTATTGTCATTTATTTATAAATATAGGTAAAACTTATGCATCATATTATGCTATGAATAAAGTACTCAAAGATCGAGATGATCCAAATGGTATTTGTGTATATATAGCACCAACGAAAGCACTTGTTAATCAAGTTGCTGGTACTTTTATTTCGTTTGTTTTTCCTTGTGTTCTAAGTCAATCTATGAATGTATTTTAGCTACAATTCATTATAAATTTGGTGCTGTATTTGGAATTTTTACACGAGATTATCGTACAAATATGGATGGATGTCGAATATTAGTTACTATTCCACAATGTATGCAAATTCTTCTTCTATCACCTAATCATCAACGTTGGTGTCAAAGAATAAAATATGCTATTTTTGATGAAATTCATTGTATGTCTGGTGAAATTGGATCCGATGTTTGGGAAAAACAATGTTACTTATTAATTGTCCTATGATTGGTCTTTCAGCAACAGTTAGTAATGGAAATGAGTTATGTGATTGGATTGAAAATATTGAAAATCAACGATCGAAATTATTTAAAACATCAAAACCACGTCGAGTATGTTTTATTTCTCATCCGGAACGTATAGCTGATTTAAATAAATATTTATATTCAAATAGACAACTATATCCAATTCATCCAATTGGTCTAATGAATACAAAACAATTAATAACACGAGGTGTTCCTAAAGATTTTTCATTATCACCTTATGAAACTTTACAATTGAATGATGCTATGAACACCTTATCAATCAGCAAAATGTAAGTTTACCTTGAATATAGAAAAAATTCTTAAACGTCTTTCATTTAAAAACCAATACAAAATTCTCCTGTATAAGTAATCGTGTCTTTATATATAATTCATACAGTTCTCTATTCATAGATAGTATAACCTCTACTATATTAAACATATTAGTTTATATCAAGATGTATCAAAACTGTTCATGAATATGTTTTGTAAAGCATCAAATATGTCATAGAATCATCTTGAACATCTGCCAATCGTGTGATACACAGTGGTAATTCTGTCGAATATTGATTCTGTGACTGATATCAATCGTAAAAACTATTATAGAAAAGATTATTTTCATAATTAGAGCGTCCTTTGTTTCATTTGATATAAAATAAAATAGCATATATGTAATGAAGGTCCACAGAGACTTCTGGGTTACACTAAATACGTTCTTTTTTGATACTTGTTTGTTCAATATCTTATGAAAATATCTTGGTATAGGGCTGAAAATTTTCTCATAGTCTATCTAATTTAGATAAACTTGATAAATAAACTAAAATCATATTAAAGTAAAAGAAAATGCAGTAATAATTTATTAATTATATATTCATGTCAATTATTTATATGACATGTAGAATTTTCGACCATTGTCTGTTGGNTCGTGGACAAAATTTCAGATCGAAATTCGTTGATTTGGTTTTGCAGGTGAACCAGTGCCCTAGGGCAAAAATCGAGTAAAACTGTTATAACTCAGCCCCACAGGTGCATGGGCCCAAATCCTCTTAGGGTTATTCTAGTGTCGGGATCTCCTACTTATCCCCAAAGTATGAGCTCAAAAACGGTGAATCACTTGGGGTAGTTCCCTCGTTAGTAAAATGGACATAACCCGGCTATAGAAATTGCTGACTATTTGAAAGTTATTCAAAACAAAATTCATCTGTCTTTTATATATTGGCGTTGATAATAGTATTTTGTTTTTGTAGAGACTAAAGAAAACTCAATGATTCTTGCGGAGCTAAGCTACTAATAGGTTCTCTGCTTTTTTTTAAAAAGTGATGTTTGATTTGCCTATTTTTAAACGATTTTTCTTTCTTACTGGTTGACGAGAAAATTCTGCTGATTTTTTTGTCATATAATCGCAAAATGCGTTCAACCATTGACTATATTGATTTTTAGTATTTTCATCTATATTCGACCATGGAGAAGTTAATGGTGAAAAATTTGGTATTTGTGTCATAATCTAAATTAAAATTAAAAGATTTATTTTTATAAGAAAATCAAAAAATCGAAAATCAAAGTCTTTTCTTTCTTCTTACTTCATGAAAATCTAAATTAATATCATCAAATAAACTTAATGCACGAATAACATTCATTGCACTAAATTCAATAAATGCAATACGTTTTTTTGTTGATAAAACAAGTCGATTTGTACTACGTTGTTTAATTGATGAACAACTACTTTCTGCTAATGTTAATGCTTCTTGTAATCGATAACTATTCAATAATTGATCAATTTGTTCTTCAAGACTAAGTGGTACAAGTAAATATATATTATCTTTATTCGTAACAATGATATTTTTAATATTTTCTTGTTGCATTGTTAATAATGTTCGACAATATTTTAAAGGTATTTCTTGTTTAAGTTGATCATCTAAATAACTAAAATAAAATTAAGAAAATGTTTTTTTTTATTTTGAAATTTTTTTCAAAAAGAAAATTCATACCTATATATATGTATATAATCTCTGACAAGAACAATTAAATAAGGATGTGAATAAACAAAATTCATCGGTGGATTAACAAACATAATTGGAGCACGTTGACTCATGCCTTGTAGAGATGTTGTAACACCAACATTAGGACCATTAAGTAAATATTGTCCCTACAAATCGTTTATGAATTAATATTTGATAATGATATTATTTGCTTTGTTTCTATTTTCTTATAACTTTGGATAGAAGATCTAAGAGGATTTATTCTTTACAGTTTTTTCATATCTCACTGGAAACTATCGTATGAATAGAGTCTGAATCAAAAACGATTCGTCAATTGAAAGTGCTCCTGCGTCAGTAGACGTACTGATTCGATTTTTATGAATAATATATAATAGAACGATGAATATCGACTTCTTTTTCGTACCAGTCTTTTTATTGACGGTTTCAAGTACATTTGAAAAATGTTAGGATCGAACATCTATTAAATATCTAACACATTTCTAATAGTCAAAAATAAGAAGAACTTAATCATTATCTAGGGTTTGAAATCAAATTGAAAAATACCTACCGGAGAAATATTAGTAAAACAAGTTGTTATATTAGGATCATCTAATTTAAATATACTTGTAAAAGATCCTATTGATCGACGATCATTACTATTTGGTGGATCATATGAAAAATATTCTGTTTCAGAACATCCTATAATACCATGCTCATCCATTGCCTGAAAAAAAAAGAGAAAATAAATCAGTTAGAATAAATAAAACAGACTTTCGATAATTAAACATACAATTGATATGAGTGAATCTTGAACGGATATTTCATGTATTAAATTAATATTTACTTTATCTAATCGATAGATTTGTATTTTATTTCGTTTTGTTGATACACATATCTAAATTAATTTTTATTATATACATTGCTGTGAAAAATTATACTCCATCTTTGACTTCTTTCGTATTATATTCTCGATAAATCTCACTTTTTTCATTTCGGATTTTATTGTCAATATATAGACTAAGATGTACTCTTTCAGGATCTATTGAAAGAAGTTAAAGATGGAGATGAATTCTATAATTATTCTTTTTTTTTTATAACACCATATATCTTATTCTTACATCAACATGTCCTCCTTGATGTTGATCAGAAGTACTTGATACATCAAATGTTAAAACATATTTTAATTTTATATTAGGAATAGGCTAAATAAAAAGATGTACAAACTAAATTGAAATACATTTAGTTATTATTTGTCTTACTTGTAAATTATCACTATCAAGTATTTGAAGAAAATTATCACTTAATGTAAATATACGATGAAGAGATATTCTCACTACTTTTATTTTTATTATTGGTTTACGCTATAAAGAAAGAGAAAGAGAATAATATTGTTTCTTGTTTTTTTTCTAATTGTTTTACTGTTCCAAGATTTTGACTACCAATACAAAGACATTCATATCCTTTTGTCTCACTAGTTGTTGAGTCATCAGATGGTTTTTCTCGTACACGTAACTTGTGAACAAGACTAAAATAAAATAAAATCTATTTAATTTTAAATAAAAGAATTACATAACAAATCCTTTT
The DNA here is from genome assembly GCA_905329745.1 of Rotaria sp. Silwood2. Lineage (NCBI taxonomy): Eukaryota > Metazoa > Rotifera > Eurotatoria > Philodinida > Philodinidae > Rotaria > Rotaria sp. Silwood2. The sequence goes on along the minus strand of CAJNSZ010000336.1, from coordinate 89,344 downwards.
CTTTTTCTTATTACATTAAATTTATTAATTTATTCCCGGACAAAAAGAAAAGATGTCAAAATGTTATTTTTATTAATTGACGTTCTATAACGTGCATTATTATATACAATTATAGAAAAAAAAATTTTTTTTTCAGAAAGAAAGCACATCATTCATTGTACATGTTATTAAAAGATTACAAATGCATATATATCATTCAAAAATTCTTTTGTCTTATCCTGTCACTTGATTAGCTGCAGCAGATGTAACAGGTGTCTCTAACATCTAATTTTGTCAGAAGTACCCACTTATCTCAATGTTCGTTTTCTTATCACATTTTTCTTTAACAATATTATATTCAACTGGCAAAATGTTCCTCGAGGCTAAAATGTACAATAACATCCACTTTACATAAGACTAAATTGTAGAGACAATTAATGATGAATGTTTTGTCTGTGAAAAGAATTTTTATTTCTCCACTTTCTTTATACAAATAACAACGAGAGACATCAGCAACATTGCGTAAACGAAAAAAACAAAATAATCAATTAATCGAACTAAATGTAGACATTTTTTTTTTTTGTGTGTTCAAAAAAGAAAAAAAAAGTGAATACATAGACGGAGTTCAATTACCATTTGATTAGTATTGACTATTTATCTAAATCATCAAGTACAAGGCTAATATGTTTTCTGTTCATAGATTTAATTAATACAACAACGAGAATAACGAATGCGTCTGACATTGATAAATAATGATGTAAAATTGAAGAAAAAAAAAAAGAAAATGCATTCGACCATAAAATCACCGGATGATGTAGACAGAAAAATTCTTCTAATAAATGATCAAGAAATAAATATAATGAATAGACTGAATATTGTTAAATAGGTAGTTTTCAATTTTGATGATGAGGAAGTATACAATGATGAACGTATAGATTCATAAGATGAAATGACACCACATGCTTCATATTCATTTTGTTTAGCTTTTTTATATTGATGTTTAAGTTGAGATGATAAACATTGAGATTCATCAAGTAATAAACGAAAACAATCACGTAAACGTGAATATATATTACAATCTGTATCTAATTGATCAGCATAGGATGAATCTTGTATACAATTTTCAAATTTAAATTGACATATTTGAGAATGAAATGGTTTTAATGCTGTTACAATATGAAATAATTGATTTGATGATGATGATGATTGTTGTTGTTGAGATAAAATGCATGTCAACATCGTCATAATGACGATTAAATCGATTAAATTTAAAGTTCGATTGATAATCATGAAATATTCAATAAAAATGACAACGATGATTGTATATATGTATATATTTATATATAGATATATACAGGAAGAAAGTCGTAATTTACATTACTATCACTCTGTAGTGCACAACATGCCGAAAGAAACGAGACGAGACAATGATGATGAAGAAGGAGAAGAAAGGCAATGCAGAAATATGATAGAACCTGTTTCTCTCTATTGCTTGTTCTCTTTTTTTTTTTCTTTTTTTCTTTCTTTGTCCTTTGTTCAAGCAAATAGAGTAGAAAAGGGAAACAAAAAAAAAGTGTCCACCCTTGTATTCACTACTATTAAATGAGAGATTTTGTTTGATGTTAACTACTGATTATGAAGAATGAATGACCAAAGGCGACCGTTACTTTTCCTTTTGTTTGACTGTATGCTGTGCATAAAAGAAGAAGATGGAGAGAAAAAAAAAGGCGGAGGCATTACATTACATCACAGCATGAAACTAGATCCGTTTGGAAAACATCATTTCTACCAAATAGAGATTCATGCTAGGCCAATTAATCGATCACTATCATTCTTATATCGTACTCACGAGACTCATTCTTTTACGAAATATAGTTATTATTTGTCTGAACTCTTTTCTTTTCTCTTTTTTTTTTTGTCTTCTTCTATTCATTCATTGTTCGTTTTTATAAAACAATTGAATAACTTCATTGTAATTATCTCACGATGACACATTCATAAGAAAAAAATGACTGTCGTTTGATCTCTCTTAAATTGTCATGGATTATTTCCGGTTCTTATGAACAATAAAATGTTTTAATATGATATTTTTCTTTTTTTTAATAAAAATAAGAAATCTATAACTATTTTATATGATAACTAAGAAAGATTTTGCATTCAACAAGCAAATAAAAATTTGCATGACAATGTCATTATTATTTCTTTTCTTGTATGGATTCTAATCTGATCGTGAACGGCACGAAAAAAAAGAGAGAGAGAGAGAGACAGAGAATAGGAGAAAAGAAAAAACAACAGTTCTAATCACGGACATCAGGCAATCGTGTGACAGTTCAATTTGTTTCGCTCTCTCTCTTTCTTTTCCGCTATTTTTTTCCAAGGATGTTCCGACATCTTCTTCTATATGCATCATTCCATATTCTTTTTCTATTCAAATAATCAAACTGAAGCGTAAAAGCATCTTTCTTTTTTTTTTTTTTTTTGACGAGTATGTCATTGTTTCAAAGGTGTTTTCTTTTTATAATGCATTCTTGTTGTTCAACATGTAAATTACTAAAATGCACGCACATAACATTGTACGCATGCGTAAGTGACAAACAGAATACGAGAGAGAAAATTTAAAAGAAACTAAATAATGACCGCAATTATAAGCCATAAGTCATCATTCATTTATTTTTCACTGAATATTGCACATGCTTAGCTGTTTGTACATTCTGGTTTCTTATATAATATATATATGCATCGATATTCAACACATGGCGATAGTGCTAAATTATTCTATACAGACGTTTGACTCTTGATCTATTACTGACATGTCTCATCGCCTATCTATCGTATTTCATGGTCGAAAGAGGATAAGAAAAGAACCTCATAAGATACCATTCATTGACATCGTCGTCTCAACATATCCATAATTTATCTTCATAAAAAGAAAACGAAGATTTGGCAAGTTGTGCACAAGTGCTATATATATTATTGGATATTTCTCTTCGGAAAAGAGGCTTTTCTTTTTTTTCCCGTAATACACACACGACGGGTGATTAATAAGACAAGTATTAAAAAGAAAACTCATACATGGTACCGTAATTCTTCAGGGATAAACGATTCATTTGCTTTTTTTTTTGTTCAATGTAAACGCACGCATGTCGATTAATAAATTCTAAATCGAATGAAAGTATTGAATCCCTTGAGTTATTAATAGTAAGTTTTTTGATAAAAATAAATGAAATCCAAGGATAAATATAAACTATGTCAATGACAACACAAGCTATCTATCTACCGTCAATAAGTCAATTAACTATGATCGAGTGTTTATACTTATAGATGTTGTATATGAGCATGGTCAACATAGAAAATGTGATCTTTGTGACCTCGAAATACAATTGAATGCCACTCATCGCTGTTAGGCAAGAAAAGCAAACGAACGATAGTGGCATTTAATCGAGTCGACATTTCTTTCTTTTCTCACTTATATGTTCAACAAGGCAAGAATAAAAATTTACCCATCAATTGTGCCAATATATAAATCATTTGTGCGTATAGCAAATGGGTTTGCTGATGATGTTGAATCATTATTTGTATCGATGCATTCAATCTAATAAAAGAAAAATCTTCAATTTTGAACAGAATAATTTTCATTAGAACAATTCATATGTATGTCAACATTTCTTTGAATATATTTATTTGAGAATAAATTTGTCTTTTTTTTTAGCAAATTAACAAAATCATTTGTAACATAATAGAAATAAAACTCTAACGATGAAGTATATTAAATGAATTTGAAAGTTTTTCATTGTAGAAATTCTACTCATTTAAGATAATATTTAATTACCTCTCCGACTTTACCATATGGTTGCTTATTTCGAGACCAAATATTAATAATTGAAAATATATTGAGAGCCATATTGATAAATAAATAAATCTAGAAAATACTTTTAATTAAATTAACAAGAACGATTTTTCATTTAATATATTAAACTAATATTCTCTTTCAACTTTATTTAGAAGTTAAGATCATTTCTAAATTTTTACAAGGAAACATATTCAACTATCGGATGTCGTTCAAATCCATATTGTGATTATAAATCAGACTCAGTAAAACTAAGAAGCTCAACAAGAGTTCAGAATCATATGTTAATCAATCATTCATGGAAAACTTAATCACGAGATTTTCATCTGAAATTTTACAGATCTCATAAGTATTAGAATTTTCTAAAATGTTTAGAACCTTTTTAATTTCACTTAGTCTAACTTATAGCTAAACTAAAAGATTTTTAACAACTATCATTCAATTGTATACAACATCTTTCTATTATCTCTTAGATTTCCTATAAAGTTTTATCTATTGCTAACGAGGTAACATATGTAAGTGTAAAATCGCTTTTGAGTCAAGACTATGCGCATCATGTAGGCGTTAGTGAGTCTAGAAAAAGCCCAACAGAACAAGGGCTGCTAGGTCTATCTTTTCGAATTATGACCGTTTTATTGAATTTTTTACCCTATACAAGGTACTGCGAGGCAGATCGAGAGAAGGAATTTTGAGCTGAAATTTTGNAAGTTGAAAACTGTGCAAGAGTCTGCAATTAGTCTTTACTTACGAAAGTCAAAACTAAATAGGCCATTTTGTAGAGAATTAAATTCTGCATCGAATGCTATGTCTATCCATATTTTTTCAAAATTTTTTTTGGTTAAAAAATTCAAAATATGATTTTTCACAAGTTTAAAACCCGGTTTTCGATTCTAAAACCTAACTTTTTTACAAAATAAATGTCAAATTCGTAATCAGCGTTAAAAATTGCATCTAGTAACTCATTCAGATTTATCTAACTCGAAAAAAAATGTTTTCGAAACTTGATCAGCGAAGTGTCGCGTTACGTGGACAAGCCGTCATACAGTCCCCACCACTACGAGGTTCATCTAATGCCGATTTCATTTTCAATGATATTGTTGGATATGGCTTTTGGGGTGGTGCTGGAGGAAAGGAAAAAGGGGCACTCAATCTCGAAGTATCAGCAACGAGTCCGTCCCATTCGAGTCGACCTGCTGATTCGCTACCTAAAACGAACATCAAATTAGCAAGTAATATGCCTAACGTACATAACTGGCAATGAATTAATGATAATATCACGCTAGTATCGCCAAAATTTTTCATCCCTGCTGATTCTTCTCATATGAAAACATAAAGGACTTTGATGGAAAATCATTCATGTAATAGCTTTTATCTTTGGATAGTATTGACTGTCAAAATGGCAAGCTTGCTACAGATTAGCCTCGAATCAACTAATTATTTGACTAACGTTGTACATACGTTCATATCTGAAGTTCCATAGAAATAGAAAACAAACAAAATCTCATAAATAATTAATCGAACATGCACTATGTACATATTTTGTATTGTGGAATGAAACATTTCACTGCGATGTTCAACTCACGGCATAGGTGACTAGCAAATGAACCTATGGCACTTAATGTTACTCTGCGATCATCAGGGCAAACAAACATGTTTGTAACACTATTCTCCTTTGGTACGTTGAATTGGGTTTTGCGTCCGAACAAGACAATAAATAAAAGTAAAATTACAAGAAAGTTTAATCCAAAAAAAGGAATAATATAGATACAAAGAATCGAAAATTTCAGTCTTACTTTGGTTTGAGACGCTGCCATCGACGGAAGTCTGGTTGAAATTATTAAGTGATAATGATGACGTTGTTGCTGTTGTTCGTAGAGAAGGCGGAGGATGAGGTGGTGGAGGAGCAGCAGCAGCAGTTTCCAAACCTAAATGAATCCACATTGTATTCCTTAGAAATCTAATGACACCAAGCACAAAAATGAATATGATTCTATTTGGAACTTACGAGGAGGAGGCAATGGTGCAGCATCAAATAAGCCACCTACATTGCTGACATCGTCATCAAAACTAAAATCTAAAAGAGGACGAGAGTTACATTCTACAGTTTACATTATCTGACCAGCTAAGGACATTAGCGATGAGCTACTCTGAAGAGCTGTTTGATTGTCGGCAGTGTTACCCTCAAAGGAAGAGGCAGATGCTAGTAAAGTTTGCGCTGGTATTGTGTAACATTGTTGAAAATGATGCATTATTATTGTTAGTGTTGATTATCGGTGCCACATAATAAGATGCGAACACTACTAATTCATCACTGAATGCATGCAACGTCATTATATGAGGAGACATCTTACGTGGAGTTGATAGTGGTAGAAAAAAATCTTGTGGAAGGGATTGATTAACAGTAGCCGATGGCATCTCAGAAAATGCCATCGATTCTTTTGTTGTATCTCTTGATGGTGGTAAAGGCCTTGGCATCCTACCTGTACTGCTCACTGCAGCTGAATGGTGCATGAATTGTGGTCGTGTTGATGGCGATGGCGGCGGATATAGTGATTGAAACTCAGGTGGCTTCTGAGACGAAAATGAAGCAGCTACCAAAAAGTAGAAAGCGAGACTCAATTTCGAATGAAACTAATAGATTCTAATAAGACTCATTCACATATATTGAAAAAAGTGAAGTGAAAAGGCAGGATTTTGATTCACAAAACTTCTTTTAGATTTCTCATATATTATTACGAAACGATTGAAAAAATTTATCAAGCATCCAGCAAATTCATTTTTGTGTTTGTAAGGTAAGCTTATTACATTGTAAGATTTTTGATATCGACAAAAACGAGACAAAATGTGTCGAAGTTCAGTATCCAATTTTAGTCGTTGAACTACAACGGATTAGACAAATTTTAAACTCAACATATGAAAGTCGTGAGATATAAAGGAGTCGCTGACAAATATGAACTTTTTTCTGTTCTAAGAACTTCTATAATCTAATATTTTCTCGCTGTGATCGACGTGAACAAAAAAATTTACGACTTGAAATAAATGTCTGTCGTGTTAATTGTCCATAATATATTCATGTAAAAAAATATACGCGAATTATTACTTTATTTGCCAATACAAGTCTTACACAGTTCCTGATTTTCTAATTTTTTTTCTCTAAGTATTGGAAATCTATTTCTTCAGTTATTCAAAAATTAGATACTGCTCTTTTTTCTTTGAAATGAGAGATGACATCGATCGTTTTCGCTTAAAAATTATTGGATAATACAGAAATGGTTCCTGTGCATCAGCAAAATATATGTTTGATCTTCTGTTCGCTGTCGAAAGCATTGGTCATATTGATTCAAAAGAGAGAGTTGTAAAGAGATGAAATAGAACGTTTCTAATGCTACAAGCATATCATCTCATTGCTACATTTTTCTGGTAAGTTTATTGTTCTTTTTTTTGTAGGAAAAGTTCAAAGTGCTATCGCTTTTATCAACATAAGAACTACGCAGTAAGTGAAGGGATATCTTATCGAAAGTAACACTTTTGAAAGTTAAGGTTATATCCCAAAGAAAAATATTATTCCTGTTGGTGGCTTCATGTCATTAAAGTAAAAATATAAAAAACTAAAAATAAATGTAAGACAATTGTGAACTGTAGATCATCTAATAACAATCTGTTATTCTCGAGAAGTTCGAATACAGACGGAATTTAGTTGACGTTAAAAATGAACATAAGCATTAGTATGTCAAAATTCAGGTCTCACCTTGAGCTTGAACCATGGAATTGCTGGTGCTAGCGGAGGGAAGAGTCGACAGTTCAGGTTTAGGTAATTGTGCTGATGTTGGACTTGACTGTCGTTTACTAATTAGCGGTCTAATAGAAAACACTAATGACTACATTATATATACTATGGAAAATTCAGACGCTCGCTTCAATGCAGCAGATTTTGATAGTTGTTGAGCCAGTCCTACTGGTAGCAATAGTGATGATGCAGGCACAGATTCTATAAAGAATATTATGAAATGAATCTGATGCCATTAGCGATCTTACCTGTACTCTTACTCTCTTTCGTTTCCAATTTTTGATCAGCAGTAGATATTGGAAGTTGTTTGGCTTCAGATTTCGAAAGTAAATCAAATAAATTCGATTATGTGAAGCATTTGTCTTCATTACCTGGAATGATCTTTGCAGTAGTCAAATCATGACTCACTAAAGAAGACTCATGGGCGTTAGTAAATCGGAGAGAAGCCAAATCGCCGCCTCCAACGCTGTCGTCACCAAATAACTCTGCTTCTTCATATTCCACTAATGACTGTTGTTTCGCATCACTTGTTATCGATTGCAAATTTGATAGATATTTTTGTGCTAAAAATTAATCCTCAATCGTAGCTACATAACAGTATAAAATTAACCACTCTTCTTCACTAAATGCAACTGCTATAATTCGTAAAGAAAGCATTACAGCAAATAGACAATATACATAACATCATTCTCCGTATCTTGCATTTCAAAAAAAAAAACAATCGGATATAGGAATAAGTCAGATATATGGTCCTTTAAAGAATGAACTACAAAACTCTTATTATGAATGATTCTTTTCCAGAAATATGTTGGGGTTGAGTAGATTATACAGGGTTATTAAAGATATAATGCTTGATAATCGATCAGCAATCATCTATTCTTGTGGAGATCAGGCGGTGTAGTAATCGTGTTTGACTAGTTAAAACTGGCCATGAAGTATAATCGAACACAATTTCAATAACTGTTTATTCAAGGTATTTGAAAAGGATTTGATTTTAAAGATTACCAAATGTCATTCGGTCGAACGCAATAATTTTCTTCTGACTCATTGCTGCTGCATTGGTGTAATTTATTGGCAAATTTAAATAATGATTACGAGCACTAGAATCAGCTGTCAACTTTTCTTATATGTCAATTTGTAAATGATGAGAGAACATAATTATCTGACAAATCAATTTTAATATTAGACTGTATTGAGCGAATAGATTATACTGAGTGATGACAAGGTTTTATACGTACATTTTCGCAAAAATGCCTCATTCAGTCAAAGCTATGAGACAATCATCTGACTGAGGCTCGTTTTTTTCCACATGGTAGTGAACTAAATAGGAATTTAGTTGAATAAGTATAACAGTCGATTAGAAACAGATAGTCTAATATTTACTCAATACTGTCGTTGGTTACTCAGTATATCTCTATTAGGGCTTTTGCAAACGGGCTGTTTTTTTCGTCGCTGATAGAGGCCTGTTCAAGCTTTATATTTATAAGAACATGCCTACACAGACCCTTTGTTAAGTAATCCTATTGACTTCAAGAAAGAAATTTTTCTTTTTCATATATCAAAAAAACCGATGTACTATAAAAAACAGTTTATTCGGAGAAAATGTAATCAGTGAAATGAACATTTAAACAACACGTGTTGTGTGTTTATATATATTCTCTTTTCGTATTTTTCTCTTTCCGTTCTCCTATAGCCCACATTGGTACCTCACATAATATAAATCGTTGTTTTATATTGTTGATTATATTCAAATATCATCTTCCTATGTACATTTTGCATATTCCTGGTAAGACTTGTGCTTCTTTCTTCCACGCTTTCTATCGTATCTTACTTCGACTCACATGTATAGATGCCGAGATTTTTGACAAAAGTACAAAGAATTTTTGTCCTCAAGCAATGGTAGATGTCAAGAAGAACATTACAAACAGTAAATGGAGTTTTTCGACATGAATTTCCTGAGGACGAAATTCCAGCTCGACAAAACAATTTATCGGCTAGCAAAAAAGATTAATGAGACAGGTTCTGTGGAAGATACACCTCGAAGTGGTAGACTAACATCAATCAACACAGAAGAAAATATGGCACTTGTTTCTCAAAGTTTTTTTCTTAATCCAAAAAAATCACAGACGTGAAGCATGTGAACTTGATATCTCACGCTCAAGCTTACAACGTATTATGAAAGATCTCAATTTAAAACCGTATAAACTGCGATTGTTACAAGCCTTAAATGAAGATTATCCTTATCGACGACTTGAATTTTGTTAATAGGTTTTAGGTTCAACTGAAGAAGATCCAACTCTATTAGATCGAATTCTGTGGACCCACGAAGCCACATTTCAAACAAACAGTCGTGCCAATTGACACAATTGTGTTTATTGGAGCGATACAAAGCCGCACTTTATCATTGAACACGAGGTCAATGTGCCACGAGTAATTGTTTGAGGAGGAATATGGTTAAATGGTATTGTTGGACCATTTTTTTCGAAGGTAATGCTATATCACAGAGCTATCTTAAGATGTTAAAGAACAATATTATGCCACAACTTGAAGAACATCCAACCTTTCCAACAATGATATGGCAGCAAGACAGTGCACCACCTCATTACGGGGTGGGGGTACGAGATTATTTAGATAATTTATTTTTACAGTGGATTGGGCGTCGAGGAACTATTGAATGGTCACCGCGTTCTTCGGATCTTACCCCATGCGATTTCTCACTATGGGAAATGATAAAAGATCGTGTCTACGCTCAAAAATCTAGTGATGCGAATAATTTGAAATTATTAATTGAGCAAGAATTTACATCGCTCAATGATGATATCGAATTATCCCAAGCACTCTGTCGTTCTGTAGCTAAGCGGTGTCAGATGTGTATTAGTACAGAAGGCAAACAATTTGAACATTTACTGTAAAATATTTTCCATTCTTTTTTGAAAAATTTTCCTTTCTTTATAGTACATTGTTTTTTTTCATATATGAAAAAGCAAAATTTTTTCTTGAAGTCAATAAGGTTACTTAACAAAGGGTCTGTCTAGGCATGTTCTTATAAATATAAAGCTTGAACATGCCTCTATCATTGACGAAAAAATCAGTTTGCTTGCTCAAGCCCTAATGGAGATATTCAATTTTTTGTCGAGTGCGTGACTTTTGGGCCACCCTGTATATTATCTTCAAACAGAAGGCATTAGTACAATAAACTTTTCTTTCAATATTCGCTGCTTATAATAAAAGTTGCATAACTTACTAAAGTCGATGTAGGAGGACTCGTTCATGCAGTCCAATATGCTCCAATCTATAGCATTGTCTGCATTCTCTGGCTCGACCAATTTCAACGGTTGTAGTATTGAAAGCTCGTCTGGTGCAGGTTTCTTCTCTAAAAGTAAACCTACATTTCAAGGATATAACACCAGGATCATATGTAGAAGCAATTAAGCAATGCATTTTTTCAAAAACAAGGATCATCAAAACATTGAACTCTCTGAATCTCAAATTAAACATCACAGTAAATATTAATTATCAGTTTCGGAATGAGGTTCAGTCATCGATGAAAAGATTCTATAGTTAAGTGCTTAATAGATCACTAGTTTTTTTAGATACCATTCTTATGTACAGGTATCTTCTTCAAGAATACAACTGGTAACACAATCTTGGGAAACATTTCTTCAATCTGCTTAAACACAATTCTCTCGAAATATAAATGAGAAAGAAGTGCTGATATTGTAGCAAGTCGTTATTGATATGTGATCTGTGTTTGTATATCAATAACGTTTGCCATGGTCTCGAGGAGATAATGCAAATTTCTAATTTAAATACTTCAATGTTCGTTTTAAATCGTGTTTCATAAAAATTTTATAACTCACCAGATATCAAGTAGGAAGTTGCTGGTGTATAGTCACCGAATATGTCTAAGCTATATTCATCGTCTGCATCGTCGGATTCTAACTGTGCTGTCAATGGCCACGCTTCGTGTGCAGGCATCTTTTCTTAAAGAAAAATACAGAATATTGAAACCCGAAGTAACAAGTAGCGTGCATCGAGCTAAATTTATAAGCAAATCTAAGTTTAAGTGTGCTTCGAGGAAGGTAATAGAAAGTAAAACAGATGACTTGAAATGTAACGGCGAGGCTCTGGGAAGGGTCAATTTTTTTAATAATGTAAAATGATCATTTGTACCATTTTATTACAGACCGGCAGACACAGACGAACTTTCGTTTCTAGACTCTATCCTTTTAGGCCAGGAAAGAATATAAAATCTATAGATTTTTGAGAAGAATAAAGTGTGGCAAGAATATTTGTTTCCTTAAAGCAGATTTCAAATTTCTCATTTCCAAATTAAACACCAAAACATAACTTCAAGCTCCTGAGAGAAATCAACATATTTAGGTTCAATCATTGGCATTAAGTATTATATAATTAAGTACTCTCTAGTTTGCTTTTTGAGACAATGTTTTGCTGTGCGGATATGAACTTGAAGGGAAGAGCTATTGTCGCCATACCAACGGTATTATAATGTGAAACATAATCTGACTGCTAGTAATAATCATAAAAAGATTATTTAATTCAATATATATCATGGGATACATGTCTTCGCTCTTCTTTTACTAGATGCTCGTGAGATGCAATAGGAGAGGAATGAGTCCAAATGTCTGCTATATATACTTCAACATTTCTTTTAGATCGTGTTTCATAACATTTGCATAACTTACGAGGTGCCGAGTAGGAAGCTGTTAGCATATCATCATCGAAACAGCCGAAACCCATATCACTGCCTTCATCGTGGGAATCTGATAGTGCTGTCAATGAACACATTTCAGGTGCAGGCATTTTTTCTGAAAGAAAAATGTAGAATATTTAAACCAGAAGAAAAATTAAATAATCTATAGACTTTTTGAAAAACGAAATGTGTCAAAAGTATTTGCGTCTCTTCTACGAAATCAAACTCTTATTCTCAAATTAGACATCACCATATAAATATAAGTTTCTGAATGAAATCAGAATATTGAGGCTCAATCATACATATTAAAGATTCTATAATTAAGTACGCTCTAGATTGTTTTTTTTTCGAGACACTATTCTTAATGTTGCAAAAAAATAATGTTTTAGAAAAATAAAATAAGATATTTTCACAATTTCCAAACGGTTGAATAGAACTGATAGACCTAAATGAATACTGACTGTTATATAATTTAGGACTTTTTTAACAGTGGCTGAAAACTTGATTTTTCTAGTTCATATTTTATCTTAAGATTTGATACAGAAGTTTTTGAGCCAGCACCGTAAGCCAAATTAAAAAATATATATAACTTTGTCGAAAACGCTGTTGTCCTTTGATTTTGCCTTTAACTTTCGAGCAGGCATCAATGAAACAAGCAAAAGTCTAACACACTTCGTCCCAAAATTTTACCAAGCCGGCTAAGAGCCTTTTTTCTGAATTACTAACAGGTTTTGGGAAATACGTTGAAAAATCAAGCAGAGGTATTTTAACCTCAGGTCTTGACCATCGATAGATGTTATTACTCATAGAATATTTTAAGATTTTAAGTCGAAATAATAGTTCCTTTCTCGACATAGAATTTGACTTTCGTAGGAAATCGCTAGTTATTTGGTAATTCAATATGTCAAAATAAAAACATTCATTTCGGTTGAAACTTTCCGGATGTTGACAGAAACATCAAGTGCATCTATGAATAAAACCTGAAGTCGAAATTTTTCAGTTTGATTTCTCGATGAATATCCCAAAATCAATGGTGAAATTCAGACAAAATGGCCATAACCCGGATAGTTTTTGTATTCCATCTCGAATATTGTATTTATTTTATATGAAAATAAATTCGTGATAAAGGAAGTCTGGAAATGAGAAGAATATTTTTTTTCGAGCATTTTATTACTAATATTTAAAGATGTCACCATATTGATTTCTGTTTTCTAGAGCGAATATCAGTTATTTCCTATAAAAAAATAAGGTTGTATGGTTTCTTCTTTCCAAGTACTTATACTGAGTATTTATAGAAATATTAGTTCAGCCGGGTTAATTGTTTCGAAAATCTTTTCATTTAGGAGAAAGGAGCCTTAAAGAAACCAGATTTTCGATATTGACGTGGTTATGAATGATGATTTTCGTTTTTCTCTATATGTTCACGCCGTCAAATTTTGTTATGTGTAGCAGCTCATACGTTACCTTTACATTTCATCTCTTTTGCAAGTACTCGTAACGACGATGATGATGATGATGATGATAATGATGATGGTGTAGAGGGTACGTCAGTGGCATTCGGTACTTCACCCAACTGAAAAATAAATATTCGATTTCGTTATCAATGCTACATAGAGCAGTGGATTGACGTACCGACGCCATTATTTCTCTCATCTTTTCCAGTCGTTGGGTTTTTGTTAATCCTTTAAAGTGAAGTTTGAACCAAGAATGTTCTATAAAAATGAAATATTAGCATTCCTTTGGAAAATATGGCTGAATCTTTTTTGCCTGCTCAATTAATGGATATATTAGGTTATAGATAGTTAAATCAGGTACTAAATCTTTTTCAAAAAAGTTGTAATATTATGAATATTCAAACCATTGTTTTCTTAAAATAAAACGATCATTCTAGAGTAGGCTAATGATAAAATATGTTTCTACTTTACATAATCTGTTTCCACTAAATGATTTAAATGTATTCTCATAAACGATTTAACATCAAGATAAGTTTCCACCCAAAGATCAGTATACCCGTTTGCGAATATATTATGGATTTTTTTTTATGATTTTCTGTGTCCATCATGATTTAAATAATACTAAGTTTTGCTTTATTAATACGTCGAATCCAAAAGTTGAAATTTCATGATAGAAACCGAACTTTGTCTCTCTTAATTGGCTTACATTATTCGATTATCGGAAACGATTGACATCTCTTTTATTCAATTCAAAAACGAAACCCCTTATTTATTCTTCAATTCAACATGCAAGTCAAATCGCTCATTGGACAATACAATGTTCATAGTAAACAATAATTTACTCTATCATATCAAAGTACTTTTTTTTAAACCTTACTAATACACCATAATGAAAGCTTCGATAAGTATTGGAATAATCAAGGGGGGAAAGCGGCTCCTGGCGGCTCCTGGCGGGTTATGACGGATCCTCGTGGATCTTGCTGGTTACTACTAGTAGAGGTAGGGCAGTTTGCATCTAGTTCCGAATGGACCAACTGTTTACACCCGTCATCTAGAGCCCAGCGGTTCTACCCGATACCCGGAACCGCGGTTCCGGGTCCGGTTCCGGTTCTCAATGACGGAAAAAAACGGTTCCATTTTCGGTTCCTAAGAATTCTTTGGAACCGTTTTGAAAATTTTTTTTATCAATGGCGTATGAAATAATTGATTTTTTCGTAGCAAATTTACATTCCTTACTTTCCGAAATTGTTCATATAATATTCTTGAAAATAATTCTTTTCAAAAGCAAGCAAAAAGAGCGAACATATGAAAATCGCTTCAATACAGTATGTTTGCATCACATGGTCATCAGTTTAATGAGTTATACTAAAACTTGTTTTCTTTGTTTCATAACCGTCATCACAAATAACAATATCAAATATTTCGTCATTTCCAACACTTTTCTTGCTGCTGAAGTGCTAAACTATTCCTGATTGTGCAATGCAACAAAATGGATTGTCGATCACAATCGGTAATATTCATTTTCCGATCAGTTGGATTAGTTCCATTGAAAATTTTCTTACTAAGTTTATAGCAACATTAGATTTCTTTATCAAAATGCTGNTTGTTCTTATGGTTTATATTAGGAGGCACGGGTCTGGCGGTTCATGAACTGAGTTGAGGCGTTGAACAGTTCAGTTCTGTTCTCGAGAGATGTTGCAACAGTTCCTTGAAACTAAACTGAACTGCTGGGATAGTTGGGGTGAACGAAACTGAGCTATTCGAACAGTTAAGTGCAGCTCAAAAGAACTGTTCCAGCAGTTATTTTGATACGAGCTGATCGATTCCAATCGCTAAATACATCATTTGACTCTGTTCGTGAGCTGAAACTATCGTAGGTCTACTGGTTACTTGTAAATATGAGTACATAAGTATTATATCATTAACCCTCTCTCTTGGTTTCTTAAAGTCAATCTTAAGTTTGGTCAAATTAATCAATGTTGCTTTCGAAGGGTTTCTGATAGTATTTATTCTTGATCCTGGTCGATTCAGGTGAATTCCGGTGGCTCCTGGTAGATTCTGTCGGCTCCCAGCGGCTCCTGACGGCTTCTACCGGCTGCTGGAAGATTCTGCCGGCTTCTATGGATTCTAGGATCCATAAGGAGCCGCCGGGAGCCGCCGGGAGCCGCCAGGAGCCGCTTTTCCCCCTTGGGAATAATCCTACCGAGACTAAGCTGTTTGTCAAATACAGATAGTAGGGTTTAACTTCAAGTCAAAGATGATATTAGACAAAGGAAGCAAATCTTAAAATTTGTTCATTGCATTTATAGCGGACAGATTGTCTCTACTTACCACATTTCTTATCATCGTAGTCAACTGATGATTCGCTACAAACAAAAAACAAAATATGAAATTTTCTTTTCAATATTTCCTCTGTTTTCTTTTGCATACTCTTCATCACTTATAATTATCAAATTGTTATCTTGACATCGTTGTTGTAATGCTTGTCGTTCTTCTGTCGTTGCATTAATCATTTCAGCCTTAAGATCTATTTATTTTTCAAAAATCGACATCTATGAACGTTTATTTATGACTGAATAACATACCATTTCGCATTTGATCTTCGATTTCATTTGCTTTTTCATGCTCATTCAATGCATAACGATATATACGTATGATAGTCATCATCATATCAAATTTGGCATCGCCACCTGCTCGATAGGAAATTTTTTCACAAAGTTTTTCAATATTGACCACGGATGCTTTTTTGCTTTGAATTGATGCACTTTCGAGTGAAATACGTGCATCGATTAATTTCTGTTTGATTGTATCCAAATTTGATACATCACCATCCCATCCCATGTATGGTAATAAGTCAACATCTCGATCAAGCATAACATCAAGAAGACGAACGGCTATAGTAGAAAGTACATAGCAACTATTTTTTAATATTAATAGGCATTAGTAAAAAAGAATCAAATTTTTCTTCGGAATTTTTTGGACAGCTGAAACTTTAAGAAAAGAGCTATTAACAGGATGAGAAAATGTGTATCGAGATACATAGAATAAAACAATCTGCTTATGAGCATCGATAGCAATTAATTACATTCTATTTAACTTTTTACTAACCTGGTTGAAGAGTTTTTGCATCTGTTTTAGCATCACGTTCTTCGATAGCAACAAAACTAGTGTATGCACTAACGACTGAATGTTTGATGCTTAGATCAATGAGATCTTGCTTATATTGAACTTTCATCAGTTCGTTTTCGCTCTCGTCTACATGCAATAACCCATTATCATAATCATTGATAATTGCTCGAGCGGTTAAACAGTGTAGAATACGTCCTTTGGTCGTTGTCATTGCACTACTAAATACAGTCGTAACATATTGTTGTTCATTGATAGTAGCTGTTAATGTGGCCTTATGACAATTTTGTATAAACCGATAGATGTTAAGTCGCATTCCATTAAACAATGATCGAATTATTTTCGGTGCTTGCATATTAAATTTTTGTTGTTCGTCTAAACTGCCATGCCAATCAATTGATACACTTGTAACACATGGTTGTCGAACTTGTTCGAGAATATTTAATACTTTTGTTTTCCATTTCGATCGATAGTTCGAATCGAATACGGTTGTTAGACCACCTCCGCTTGTTCCATTCGCTAATTGTTTTAAACCATGTTTGTTAGCAACATTACCAATTGAACAGGCAAATATACGATCCAGACGCATAGTTGATTGATGTTCGAGTAAAACAAGAATCGATTGGAGATCATGAATATGTCCATCAGAGAGAATAATAAATTGTCGACCAGAGTTTGATGATGGTAGCAATGAATAACGGTAAAGAACAGCAAATAGATCTGTATTACCACGATGAACAAGTGAATGCTACAATATGTAAACAGATACATTTTCGAAAGGAAAAAATTACATTGAAAATAAACGACCAACCAGAACAAAGTGTTTAGCTTTATCAAGATTTTCTTTTGTAGCTGATGTTGAAATAGGAAAACATTCATCATTATCTAAATAGTTCAAATGTGAACTATAAAATAGTGCTGCAGATGATCATCTGATTACCTGATCCAAAAGTAACTACATTAAAATATGTATTGATGTCGCCTGCTTTCATATTCGTAAGAAACAAATGTGCTAACTGTTTAGCTTGTTGTACATGAGTACCGTCCATCGAATTCGACACATCGACAATGAATATAATTTCAATATGTTCGTACGAATTTGTCAATGTTTCGAATCGTGGATAAAACGTCAGCATACATGCTTGAGAGTCAACATTGTTCGATATTGTTGTTGTTATTCCACTGTCATCATCCAATGACAATGTTTCGTTTGATATTCGAGGTACATTAGCACTTTTGAGTGTTATCGAAAGAACGAAATCTCGATCAATTAAAACGTTATCCACAAGTTCGATCATGGCTAGACAATCGGTTAATTTTCGACGAAGACGATGTGTTGGCGAGAATAATTTAATTATTTCATAGGGCATTCGAATCGATGCTTTGAAACTAAATTCGACTTTTTCATCTACAATATCGATGGTTCGTACAATCGATTGATCTTTACTTCCAATCGCTTGTTTCGATTGCCATGAAGCCATTTTGGCTGGAAGACGAAAAATGATATCATCATTTTCAATTTCTAATTCAGCAACATAAGTTATCTTGATAATGACTTCATGGTTCGGTGGTAAATTGCCAACAGCTACACTGAATACTTGCGCTTGTTCTTGATGCATTAAATAAGCACCGTGACCCTTTTCAATTGCTTCTCGATATTCTTTTTTAGCTTGTTCTTTCTCTTTGACGATGCCCTTTATAACTTTATTGTTAATATGTGCTTCAAAACCGCATACAGCTGAATTATCATCAAGAGGAAATACATATTTGGCTTCGATCGGTATCGAACTTGTATTATGATAGACTTGGTAAAGAACAACCTTTTCGTTGAAAAGACAATAGGATGAACTACGTAGTATTATATCAACAGAAAGATAAATATAATTACTTCAACTGTAGTATCAACAATTTGAGCACGAACATGAAATGATTTAAGTGGTACGAGTTTTCCTGACGATGGACATATTAAACCATAGTCTTGTTCAGCTACTTCAATGACTTCATCGTCGATTGTCAACGGAACTTTGACTAGAACGTAACAGGTAAATTGATTGAATTTTTATTCTAACAAAAAACGGAAATTATTATTACCTTGTTCACTCAATTGTAATGTATGTTGTTGATGGTGAATAATCGGTAATCTTTCTAATTCAATATTGAGAGCATCATTTGGTGTCCATGACACTTCCACAATGTAGAGTAGACGTTGTTGATCGAGCTGATAGATCGCATATTCGTTATCCTATTTCGATAAAGAATAAATGTTTGCATTGTATGATTAAAGATGCTCGAAGTAGTGTTATCCTCAATGTTAAGTCCTAATTTGGTCTCTGATGGGGTTCAATTAGAGTTTCAAATCCATAGTAGCCATGCAAGAAAACTGATAGTGACCTAATTGAGACACGGAATCAGAGATTCTCGGTCTCACATTATGTATAAGTCTGATAATTTCGGATTTTTTTCATGAAAATCAAATCAAGGACTATTCTAACATAGATGAAAGATCAAAGTTCGGCGACAGATAATTATAAATATTCAATTCAATCCAATGTTTGTGACTTGAGAAAGAGCTACCCTTTTTTTTTACATGAAAATACATTGCTCGGATCTCGTTCTATTTCTCACTTGAACATGATGCATTGGCCACTTTTATTTTCTTAAATACAAGAAGACAGTTGAAACTCTTGTTTCCTAGAATGACATGTTACACATATTAGAAGACCTAGAGTTTTCTGTTTTATCTCTGAGAGAAATATTTTTTCGATACGACCAGCTATGGTCACCATTATCACGTTGTCATCTGTTTGATTAATTGTACTTGCACGTTACTACGTCAAGAAACGAACCAGAAAGCGCATCTCATTTTAACATTATTTTTTTGCATAGTAAAGTCTCGAATGATCATTGAAAGTACTTCGTATTTTTCAAATTTTTGCTTGCTGTATGAATAACAAGAAACTTTCGCCTCACATTCAATGCAAAATCTAATGGACTATTTTTTATAAAAGATGTCTTACGTTAAAACGTTAATTTGATTTTTGCTTTAATGTATAAAAGATCAACTTTCAAATACATTACTAGAATGAGTGTCAAAATTTAAAAAAATCATACCTCCTTATTTCTCGAAACTATAGACGCTCAATCAACTTCATACTACAATGTACAGAAGGCAACAAAATATTCTTCGTTTGTTCTACCGAATAATTTGCATTAGCGTAGGAATTCATTAAAACTTGCTCTAAATTGAGTTGTTTTAGATTAAGTGTATTGGGCTTTGCTTCGTTTTGACTGCTAAATTTTAAGCTGAATTTGAATGCTGACATTTTTAATATTTATTTGTTGACAATAAATTAGTGAAATTTACACTAAAGTCTCGTATATGTTCAAAAATGCTTCTGATGTAAATGTGGCCTTTTTAATTCAATATCGAATGGTACGTAAAAGTGTTTTCAACTACTAATTCAATCATTAAAACTAACAATATGAAAACTTGTCAAATAAGCGAATGATGCTATGTAAGCTCTAGCAAAATATTCTGACACGAAGGTAATTTCGTACAGTTGAAACAATAGCCTTTTTCTTCACAGCTGAGTTAACTACCTGGAATACTACAAAACACTTGATAAATATTTTAGAATTTGCCATCATTGTGTAGCATACATAGAGAATACAATGAACTATTTTTTTTCTATGAAACACAACAATTTTACGAAATGAATAGCATTACTTTGTGTAAACTCTACTTTATTATCGAATGCATCCTTTCGATATATCAGCATTTCAAGTGGACACGAAAATAATATTCCTAATAGACATGAGTGAAATACATCATGCACCAGTGTCTAAGAGGGTTCAGTATGTTGTGAGCTGACCCAGCCTGATCCTAGTCGGATTCTGCTGTCGACAACTCTTCTCCTTCTCTCGAGAAAAGTAATTTCTCAATTTCTTTTTTTCTTTCGTTCATTTCATGATTAAAAACAAAGAATAGACCTTTAATTTCTATTCGTTTTTAATGCTTCGTCGATATTTTATTATTGGCACGAAATGATTAGATGATAGAATTTTTTCTCATTTGCCATTCACTTGTTGTATATACAACCTGCAAGCTCGATTTCAATAACGAAGATTGTGTGAAAGTGAAAGAAAAGATCGAACCATATATACATTTTTGTTTCATTCAGCTTTTCCGCTTTATTGAATAGGACTTCGAAATAGACAAAACATTTAGACTGTATTTTGTATCTGCAAAATGTCTAGAATGCAGATCCACTTCAAGATTCAAATGTTTTTTTCGTGATCCCATCCGAGTCGAACACTATCATGCACAGTGTCCGTTGCCACTGCTGCACATTTTTCTATCACTCAGTGATGCAGCTGTGATCCGGTTGACAGAGCACAAACTACTTACAGTAAACATTGAATGATTTTCTTCCATTCGTTTAACTCCATGCGTACTATGAAAACCATCGGGAGGTTTAGTAAGAGTCGGTGAAAATGAATAATAGTTAGCCGATTCGCCTAGCGCTACTTGACAGATGCACAATAATCGTCGACCTGGTCGTGTTGTACTTGCTGTCGTATATTTCAGAGTTGTAGAAGCAGAATCAGAAAAATATATCCCATAACCGAGACAGCCAATATCAGTACGTACGACACCCAATTCTTCAACGACCATTTTTGGCATGGCCAAACCACTGAAGGTATACGGTCGCACTATAAATGCTGCCTAAAGAATGAAAAAAAATTACCGTGACAGAATTCCAAGAAAATTGGCATATTTCGATCCATGAAATAGTTGCCGTTGATGAGATAGTGATGTACAATAATTGAGTGCATCTGTTTGTTTGGCTACGCTGAAGACGTGATGAATAATAATTTTTTCATCGCTAGTGAGTAAAAACCAAATTATCACGATGAAATCGAACGTCAATTCTTCTCACCTGTCTGTTGACGATTGAATGAGATCAGCAACATTCTTAAATTCAGGTGTTGAACTATCTACCGTTTCAATGTGGCATTTTAATGCTCGATATTTAGCTTCGATTGGTGCTTTAACATTCCAATTAGTTAGTTCGTTGACTGTTATCATATCTCGAATCATCTGAATGATAAAGAAGATTAAGTGAAATATTCGAATGAAATAGACATGCTTGGCATAAATCTATTTTTTCGGTCAATGTTCGACGATTCTTTATGAGATCAACATTATATTCTGGTCGATGGGGAATAAGTGAATAGAAACGAAGTGCTGCAGCCGGATCATTGGTCAATTTAAGTTCGAGTAGGGCAGCTTCGGCTTCGATGATCTATTTAATAAGATAAGGTATTATCTATAATTTGAATGTATCAAAATGAATATGCATACCGTTTTAAGATTGATTGATTCAGGTTGTACGCTCAAAATCTTATTTAGATCACCTATTGATTCTAGCCAAATCGATTCGATCAATTGGCATGCATTATCATCGAGTATTTGTGTATCGATACGATGGGTAAATAAAGACTACAAATGTAACTTTGTTTTTGGAAAATATTTTCTCTTCGTTAACATTATTAACTTACACGTAACAATAGTTTTGATCCTAATTTGTCCGGTAACATCTCACGAATTCGTGTTACACGTGGCATTGTGGCTACTCGATAATAGTATGATGCAAATAATTGTAGCTGCTCGTTTGGATCATTGCCGAACGCATATTGTATCAAGACTTTTCTATCTTGTTTTTGACCTTCGTCAAAAATACTCCGTTTTTCGTATCGAAATCGTAGTCGATAATCGCTTGTTGTTTGATCGTAGTATGTTTCAGGAATAACTTGGAGTTCAAGAACAAAAAATACATCTGAATTATCATTAGTTTCCTGTTACAAACAGTGGAATTATAAAAGAACAATTGCTACAACATATGAATAAAACTGTACTTTAAAAATTGCCCATTTGCCAATTTCACAATGTGTTAACTCATCGAAACAAGGCAAATCGAAATCGTCCGAATTCCATATCTTGATTTTAATCAAATCGACTTTCTTAATTTTGATCGTATTTGTTCGAGATCCTAACAAACAGATATGTCTGATAGGATTTTTCAAAAAAAAAAGAAATCTAGTAATACCTGTAATGGAAATAGTGCCGGTCTTTGTAAAATTTTCCTGGTCTTCAACTGACTTGATGATAAATTTGCTAATATCGGCCGATGTTTGACCAGGTGGCAAACGACGACACTCGTACACATATTCAACATTGACC
The DNA here is from genome assembly GCA_905329745.1 of Rotaria sp. Silwood2. Classification (NCBI taxonomy): domain Eukaryota; kingdom Metazoa; phylum Rotifera; class Eurotatoria; order Philodinida; family Philodinidae; genus Rotaria; species Rotaria sp. Silwood2. The sequence continues at coordinate 66,193 of CAJNSZ010000336.1, read as the reverse complement.
AGTGGCAAGCTGAGCTCTTTGGCACGACGTGTTTTGTAGCTGTCTACATTATTCGTGACTAAAACGTAGTCAGTCTACAAAAAAACAGTAGTCAACTTCAACGGCATACTTGTGAAATAGAAGTAGAACGTACACTAGCTGTAAGAATATATGAAATATGTGCTTTCTGTTCTCGTAAAAAGTTGATCAGTTCTTGTTTAGCTTTGAAGCCTATTTCATGGCCAAGTTCGAGGACAATTGATTTACCATTAAATGGTGACAAAGATGGAGTAGATGGAGTCGATTGTTTCATCTGAAAGTAATCAATAATTTCCTAACTAATCTACAAATATATTCATTTTGGCTTCCATTTTCATTTTCAAAAGAATAACATTGTTCGCCACTGCCTGTTTCCGTTGTAATCATCGAGAAGCACAGGTAGTTTTTTGTGATGTTTAATATTCAATTACCTGCTGTTTGGTAGAAAGAAAAAGAGAAATAATAAGTAGACCAATGCTGTTGACATTTTTTTCCTTACAATTCGGCACATGTCATGTATTTCATGTCATTGCACAAGTCGATGAAAGAGGTATATTGTGAAAATGTCGGCAAATCACCAAGCACGACACTAATGCACTTCATTATGGATGTTGTCGCCAATTGCATATATCAGTCGACTAGATATCTAAACTAGACGGCTTACAGAATTGTTAATGCAGAAAAACCAACACTCTCACGCAGAGGTCTTGTATTCAACCTGTAAAGAGGTTTGCAGCTGTCGCTACTTAAAACATCTACCTGTTTGATTATGGTAAGAAATATATTGATCAAGCACGCATTCGCCAAACAAAATCTGTCTTTAATAAAAATAAACCTAGATACGTAGAATATGAGTGAGCTATAAACAAAGCGCTCCGCGATACACGGACATGCATTTTCTAAAAAAATTCTAGAATATCAAGGTTAGTTTATAATACCATATCGTCGGAGACGAACTAGTGTTCGCCATATGATAAGAGGAAAAAATCTTTTCAAGCGATTCAGGATGTGGGTATGGGTGAGGATAATGTCGAATAGAAGACCAATAAGTGCATGTATACCTACATTAACATTTCCATGAGTACAAGAAAGTGAAAAAAATAGTTTTGAAAAAACGATTTGATTTTCAGTATTGTGAACGCAATCAGCTTACACTATGTATGGGGTGTGTGTGTAGAAGAGTATGGGTCTAGTTGAGACCAGCATAAATATCACGCCCATACATCGACAACCCGTTTTTACCAGTTACTCTCATAAGTAATCACAACAATAACAACCACAAACGTATCCAAAAATTTGTTGGCATATTTTGTTTCATATAGCTTTTTTTTCTGATTACTCTTGTAAAAATATCTCTATTTTTATCAGCAAATAAAGTTGCTGGCGTCAAATCACCGAAAAATGTCAAATTGTTCTCTGATTCTGACCAATTCGATGTTTCAGTACCTGAAGTGTAACACAGTTATTTATAGATCAAAATATAATTTTCCTTTACAAAAAATGATTAGCATAATAAACTCTATAAAATGGAATATACAAAGATTTTTCAGATGCCTATGTGTCTTTGTAATTGATTACACATGGAAGTAACCTATCACAAATTAACTGTAGTCGACCAGATTCTTGAGCGATTTCTTGTTTAAAAGCAGCTGAAAAAATTCTGTGATGTTTTGGATAGTCTACATAGGCTAAGCAAGAAGTCAAACATCGTAAATAAACTATTTAACTAATTGAAAAAAATTAGGAACATGAGGAACTCGAATCATATAAAAAAAAGCCAAAATCTATCGTTTATCTGTGGCAAAAAATACAAATTTTCTCTTTTGATTAGATTAGATTGAATAAAAGTAGTTTTAAGCGCTCTTATTACAAATGCTTTTTACAGAGTTAAAGCGCACACGAAAAGCTCAACAACAAAATGAGCAAGGTCAACAAATTGATTATGACTATGAACATCACCAAGAAAAATCAGAATAAGAATTAAAAGCCTACTAACGGGTGGATCGAAAGTTTTTAGACAAAATGTGTGCTCATTTTGCGCCTGCTTGAAAGTATTTCAGACGAGTCGAAACCTATGGATTAGAAGGAAAATTTTGTGCGCTTTCTGAATATGGGCTTAGAAATTCTGTATCTAGTTTTATTCAAGAGCACTGAAGGAATCTTTAAAGACCTTACAAACTAATTTGGATGACAGGGTGTGGGTGTCACTGCGCGTATGAAACCATTAATACCCATGCCCACACCCACACACCCTGAGTCTATATAGTGTTTTGAACATCATTTTCTATATTTTTGATTTCTGTATGGAGACGCTTTTTCACCTGAATTAGTTTGTATTTACTCGATGTTTGATCCCATGTTATAATGACAATTAGATGGTGTGTTCAAATTCAAAAAGAACTCATGACATTCAAAGTACCAATTGTGTCTAGCGAACTATATAAAATTGCAGCTAGTGAAAATTAAAACTGAAGGTTTGAATTAAGATTGTTATTAATACTTTTTTTTTAAATTTCCAAAAAAAGACGAAAATTTGACACTTAAGGATTTCTATTATAATACTTGAAATTAAATTTAACAGCTTTTGAATATCGATTTTATATTCACAAATGAGAAGAAACGCTGAGATCGACATGATGGGCTTTGACTTTGTCAATAAGGCAGAAATTGTAAAAAGAAAACAGTGCAAAATTCATTCTTTGTCAGGAAATCATAACACAAAACAAGAAATCCACGTATACTGTGTTTTCATTTTGTGCTGTCTATTGATGTTTTTATTGCAGAATAGGAAAAAGAGAATACTAATCTCTGATTTGCATACAAGGAAAAAAACACAAGCTGACTAAACAGACATAAATTTCTTTCTTACAAATTCGCATGAAACAATAATTGGGTTTTTTAAGAATAAATTATATTAAAAAAAACGAAGTCTATAATAATTAAAAATATTGAAGCCTATTGTCGCGGTAAACCATGTTTTGTGACCATTTCTAATGCTTTACGATCGAATTCAGCTCTGTTTTGTGAATATTCAGCAGCAATATCTTTAAAATAAAAAAAATATCTGACAAAACAGATTAATAAGAAATTTAAAAATTTACTTGTTTGAAGCACATTACTAAGATCTGGGTTATCAATAAGATTAACAATAGCTTTAACAATATCAACTAATGATGTTTTTGGTGAGAAACTATCTCCAACATTAAGTATGTTAATAGATATTTTGCCATCGTCGCTAACATTCGGGTGATAAATAGGTGTAATAAACCGAACTTCAGGTGGTTTAAATGGATAGGGTATGATTAATTTTATTTCTATTTGAAATGCAGCTTGATTATAAATTTGTGATCTAGGTAAAATTCTTCCAAGAATTACACTTGATTCTAGATTTTCCACAGATGTTGTATCAAGAAGAAATTGAACAGATGATGGATTATTATCTGTTGCTAAGGTTCGTAAATTTTCTATTTCACTCAATATTCGTTTTGAACTTGGTGTTGTCATTTTAAATTTCTTGATTTGAAAAAAAAAAGAAATATCTATTAGTAATCATTCGCTCATTTATTTAACGTATTTTGAAGACTGTACAATAAGTGTTTTTTTTTCTAAGCTTGGACTCGATAGTATTTAATATATATTTCAAAATCTATATTATTAGTTGAAGTATTGTAACTAATTGTAAAAGTAGGTTTTTTGAAATAAATCATGACTTTTCGAAAGCAAGACGACATGATAAAAACTTAGTTTTTCGCTAGGTATGACGAGAGAAAAAGTGAATCCGATTAATGCAAATGCGTAACTTTTAGCGAACAACTAAGATGTTCCTTCGCTTCTATATATAGCATGATACTTTCTTTCTTTCTGTTCTATCATTCATGTTTTTTTCCTTCTTTCCCCTTTCCTCTTTCGTATTCTTTGATCTATTCGTTTAAACTGTTTTTTTTCCAACATTTAGACAATCGTGATATTATTATCGTCTTTCTCCCCAACTGTATCGTACTACGCAAATGGGAATAAACTAAGAAGTTATTATCTTCTCCCTATATAAGTGTTGCGCTTTCTCTAATAAAGGTGAATAAAAAAAGGTTTCAAAGAAACATACTTATTTGACCAATTGATAAAACTGTAACAGTAACATATAACAACAAAATTCAAGTAGAGAGCGAGAGAAGAAACTAAAATTGTACTGTTGGATTTTTCACTAAAAGACAAATGATTGTGCGAGTAACGAATGAAACAACATACGTTGGCTGCAACAATATCGGTATCTTTCTAAACTATAGAATGTCATAACAAACATTATCAAAAAATTAATTTTTAAGACAAAAAGCTATACTGCTATGTCTTTTTGTTCTAGTTACCATATCCTTTTTTTCTCGTGTCGGAGCGAAGTATGCCTGAGGTCTGTGACGATTTTTGGATAGAAGAAGGGTTAGAACTGATGGAATTACGCCTGATTATATTTCTTCTTATCAAGAATCGTATCGTTTATGTACACAGCACACGTTTATATACGTAACCAGAAGAGACAGAAGAAAAGAAAAACAGAAATAGAACAGAAGTAGAAGATATGAATAACCGGAAGCAAATTTATGAGAAAGAACAGATACAAAAATATCGCTACAATGTACCTGTGGGAAAGGACAAGGGGGGGGGATGCAGGTGTGGGTGTCACTGCGCGTATGAAAACATGAATACCCACACCCTGAAGTTAAAAATGATGGTTGAAGGTAGTATCTGTTAACGGTTTTCTTATGAAACAAAACTTTAAAGTATCTTCTATCACCAAGAAAAAAATGAGCTCATTTGATCAAAGGACAGTGAAGAGATTCAATTTTTTTATCCGTTCGGATTTTTGGGACACCCTGTACTTTATAGTACTATTGATAATTTCGAAAGTCTGAATATTACTTTAAAGTAGTTTTGCAACAATCGAAAGTACTACAAATTACTGTTGTAACTATCAAAGTTACTATAAAGTACTTTGGATACTTTCGAAATTACGAATATCACTATAGAGTACTTTCGAAACTGTGAATATTACGCTGAAGTATTACTTTCGTAAGCATTTATAGTACTTTAAGGTACTTTTTAAAGTATGAATAGTTTGATAAACTACTGTTCTAGTAGAAAAATTCATTCGATGTACTTTAAGGATGAGAGAATTACTATTAAATAATTTTGAAAGTCGGAAAAGTCCGCTTAATTACTGTAAAAAGTGGAAAATAGTGGTAAAAATTAATTTATTATACTTTATTAATACTAAAAGTGCTTTTTAGTGTTTTTTTTTTCACTTTTTTTCATATGGGTAGTCATCTACTATTGTGTGTTCTACCATCATTTTACAACTTTATAACTTATTTCTCATTGCGGAAATAACTCTGATAAATTTCATCTTTCACTAAACTCTGAGGAGGATTATGGTTGAACTTTTCTATAAAAAAAAGTCTCAAAAACATTTGAAATGCACATAAGTCGGCTCAGTTTTTGATGCTGGTTCAAAATATGATGTAGATGTTGATCAAAGTTTAATTTTTGCTAACCCGAAATCTGCTAGATATCATTCAAAAAAGGTGCAAATTCATGCAATTGAAAAATGTTCTCGCGTCTTTTTTAACTCTTTTTGAAACTTATTTGTCAGAATCTTTACTAGACTTTTGCAGAGCACAAAATTCTCTACTGGTTATACTGCATTAAAGTTTCTCCAAAAGTGATTATCATGTGGGAAAAGGACTAAATAGTGGAAAACATTTGATGTAGAAAATGCAGCTTTTCGGAAAACAAAATTTCAATATTAAGGCTCAATTTTTTAGAATGATCTAAAATGCTTTTTATTAAGTTTTATGTGCTCTTTCGAATGACAGATGATCCAATCTGACCAAACAAAAAATGACGAAGATGTAAGCGAAACAATGGTGCTGGTTTTTTTTTGGTTTTCTAGAGACCTTCTTATGTTCCAATGCTTGTAACTCCGTCAAATTATATCACAGGAGATCAAAAAAGCTTTTATAATCCCAGCTATCTTTTAGAAATCGAATCATGTAAAACAAAGTAAATGTCATTTACGACAATTATATCGACTTTCTCGAATGCCTCATAAAGTCTGTCTTCAATAGGCGTCACATAACCTTCTCTCTTGCATATACTGATAGTACAAAAACTTCTCAACACATATACCCTTCAAAAATATCAAATATAGGCATAAACCCTTTAAGAGTTAATTGGAAATTTTATGTGCAAAAGTTAATTGTTCAACGCTCTTTTGACAGCAACGTTTAATGACAAATTCATTAGCTAAAGTAAAATTGAGTACAGATATTATTGTCACTTCGATGCCAACCGCTTCTAATATTCTTAGCGTCTTCCTGTCATGCAAATAAAATTCGAAATAGCTTCTTCTCCCTACTGAATCATATTAATAATTTACTCACCACTTTGAAGCAATTGCTCGTGAAACTTTCTGCGAGGATATTTAGATAGAAAAAGTGCTTGTGCAAAAGGAACTACAATTTATTTAGCTTCTTCATATCAATCATAGCATCGTTTACATATCGAACATTCGTTTATATACACAACGAAGAAAGAGAAACGAGAGCAAGGAACAATAAAAGGAAAGAGAGAGAGAGATATGAAGAGGACGATGAGAATAACTGCGTGGCAATTACAGAAGAGGATATGAATATCGGTATCATAACATTTGCCAATAAACTATTCATATTAATGACAGAAAGAAGGACAAAGCATATGTTGATGAGAAACGCCGAGAGAAGGTTAAACATTATTTAAGAATACTCAATTAAATAAACAGAGCTGGAATTGTCACATTTTCTCTTTAGCACGATGAGGTGCTGCTGTTGTATCGAGTCTTTTACATCCTACAGTAGTAAATTTTTTGTTTCTCAAATGAATCGTTACTTGTGCATCATGAAAAACCTATATGTTGTGTTTATCTGCTTTTGGTTCCATTCTCATGTTTTTTATTCTCATAAAGTAAGCATTCTTTTGAAAAATATTCTAGGGTGAAGCGTTATAATCCAAACTTCATATATGTACTGTAAGATAATTTAACGCATTTCAAAATAGTGTGACGTAAATTACTATGGTTCTGAAAACTTCAATTAATTTTCTTTTATTTCTGCGGCTTTTCTAGCTAATCTTTCTTCTTACATCAAAATTATACTAGCACAACACAAGCTATTTTATAACGAGGCATCACACTGTAAAATAATACGTAGAAAAATAAAGCCCTCGAAAACGGTTTATGACAGTCATAAACCGTTATGTTTAATCTTTGAATGTCTTTAACTAATTAGCTTCTTAGGAAGATCAGTTTTCTATTGTTTTTTTCATGTTCAGCTAATTCAGGATTAATATAAGCTAGCTTTTCTTGTTCCTTAAGAAAGTTTTCAATTTCTTGTTTTTTCTTTAATATATTCGGATTTTCATGTTCAGAAAGCGAATGTTTGCAATATTTTATAACAGTTTCATAATCTTTTTCGAACCAACTCCAATTGTCTGATTATAGTGATTTAATGTTGTTTAAATTTTGTGGAACTCACATCTATTTTCGAAGAAAATAGGGAGTGTCAGTTTTAAATTCAAGTTTTGGCGGCTTTCTCCCCTCCCTCACTATTGACAGCCCCCGTTACAAACCTCTTCATGCCAGACCTCTTCATGCCAGACCTCTTCATTACAGACACCCCCCCCCCCCCCCCCCCCCCCCCCCCCCCCCCCCCCCCCCCCCCCCCCCCCCCCGACCCCCTCCTACCAGACCCCCCCCCCCCCCCCCCCCATCCCACCATGATAGGCAAGCGCTTATTGCAGACACTAGTGATGGGATCAGTTCGGTTCGAAATTTTGAAAAATTCGATCGATTCGGTTCGGTTCTAAATATTCGGAACCGATTTCCATTCAAATATATATTTAACTTTATTAGAGTGCTCTAACATACATCTTTATTTCTTATTCTTTTCTCTTCTACTTTCCTATTCGACCGTGACAATTTCAATAAATTTTCACTCTTTTCTTCTGTTCTAAATGCAAGGGCATTCTAATAGAAGAATACATTGAACGTTATCTTCTTTATATAAAATAGTCTAGGCTGGAGTAGAGGATACTTATTCATCTCTCTCCTTGTATTTCATTTATATATTTCCCTCTCTCTCTTATGTATGAAAATACATGTATATGTAAAAGAAGGGTTTGGGTGTAGGTGTGGTTTGAGGGTGTGGGTTGAGGGTGTGGGTGTGGGTGTGGGTGTGGGTGTGGGTGTGGGTGTGGGTGGGTAGGTGTAGGTGTGGGTGGGTGGGTGTAGGTGTGGGTGTGGGCATGGGTATTGATGCTTTCATACGCGCAGTGATATCCACACCCACACCCACACACACCCAAAAAACATATCGGCCTGTTAATTTACTTAAATAACGTTTAAAAGAGTGATTTAGTACTGTATTTCCTTGAAGATGTTTTCAGTTACCGTATTTTCAAATGAAGAATATTCCATATGATAAAGTTTATCTAAATACAACCACATTATATTGTTACTCTTTCTACTATACATTTTCTTATAAAAGAAAAATTTTATTTGTTTCTTTATCTTATTTTGTTTTCCAAAATAAGCTTAAGTTAACGCTCCTACTGAAAATGGATAACTTGACAGAAGAAACAAAGAATCAAATCATCAAGTTTAAAGATAATAAAGATATCGCAGAAAGAGTCTATTGTTGGAAATTTCAAGTGAATACAAATTTTAAAATAATTTACATCGTCTCATCCTAATAATCCTTATTCAAGCGATGGGATTCTCACAGAAGTTAAAAATCTGATTGGAGAAAAATGAAACATTCCTTAGGTAACGTAAAGGTTCTTATCATTTTGAAGAATATTTATACAGTGTATGCGTGTAATGGTAGTTTTGGTTGAGTGTGTAGGTGCAGATGTGAATTTTCTTGCTGCAACTACCCACATCCGCCATTGGTGCGATATACGTATACGTATATAGATAGATAAATAGATAGTGCAAAATCAATATAATAACTAAAATCAAACATACTACGAGTGCAAAGAATATTATGAATTTTATATAAATCAGTAGAACGATGACAATTTTCATATATTTTGTCATGCTCCAAAATATTTATGGCACGATATATACATAAAAGTAACGTTCGTCGAGACTCGATTTACTTGACCATAGACCGTTGCCATAGAACTATGCATATAGGTGCATCCAGATATAAACGTACATTAAGTAAAGTACTATTGGGTTGATGCAAAAGTGTCCGCCGATTTTTTTTCTTTTCAGTTTTTTAAAATTTTATNATGGTACATAGGAGTGTACAAGATCATCTGAAGAAAACAGTGAAAGAACAATATTTTGTCATAATCTTTTATGCCATTCGATAGCGGAAAGAATGAGCTTTTATTTGACATATAGCGCAAATAAAAAAGTGTTTAAAATGGAGGCAATATACTTCATACGCACACTGCATACCGCAACCTTATAGGAAACAGACAAGATCATAATTTTAAGTTACTCGGGTGCAACCATAACTAGGGCTAACTGGTTAATTCGAACAATAATCGACTTTTGACATCTCAATAGACTATTTGGAAAATGTGAAACTCAATTTCGAGAGGGAGCCGATTTCATCGCTTAACGCCCCTCTCCTCTTTTACGTGTATTTCTATAGAAAATGGATTAGCTTTGAATAAGAGCTTACAAATGATTCTATAAGATCACGAGCTAAGTCTTGCGTAACTTGGTAGTGTTTACAATATAATTTAAAATCATTCCAACAAGAGTTCTATAAATCTGATATTTTCGGAAATCATTCATTACCAAAAGCACTATTTCATCGATAGCCTCCTAACTCGCAAAAACTATCTAGAAATTCATCTTTTCTACCACAGAAAATACTTCTTACATCATAACATAGCTTGATTGTTAGACATGACTCTCCATGAGAAGTCGAAAAAAAAAGATCGTTATGCTCTGTATCTGTTGGTTATGATTGGCTCATCGACAATTTATTTATTTATTTTTCTGATTGAGATAAGTTTGTCATGTACCGTCATAACATATGTGAATTTATGATACTAGCGTTCTGAGAAATACTTATATATCTCGAAAAGATAACAATATTTTTTAACGATGTATGTCAAAATCCTTAAAACTCTTTCTTACACAACATATGTGAAATAAAACAAAATCTAAAAATTTTGACTAAAGGCAAGCTCAGTGATGGCTTACGTAGACTGGATTATATGTCAATTGACTCGACTTAAGAGTATGACTTTATCAAAGAAAGACTAATGAGTCTGCCATCTGTAAAAAAAATGCTGAGCTGCTTCATTTATTATAAAAACGGAAAGAAACAAAAACTCCATTGTCGAGCAATAACTGTGTTCTAGAAGCCACGAAGCTTACATTCATATATATTTGTATCATTAAAATAATCTATTTTTATTGAAAACAAACTAGTGAAGAAACGACATAACTTTCTATCATTCTGCAAGATATTTAGTAGATTTTAGTTACAAAAATAAAGATTAGATGAAACCTAATAGCGTATTATGAATCAGCATAAAAATAGAAAGCAATTTATGTGTGTTTAAAATAGTCTTTAGATGTTTCACTTCATTAAAGAAACTTTCTTCTATTGTCTCACGACAATGGAATAAAAAAAACATGTTCCAACAAACCACTATATTTACTATTAAATAGCTTTCAATTTTTATTCTTCTATCGTTATACAAGTCCATAGATTGTTTGTAACTGCAGAAATTAGTTTTAGATAGAATTGGTTTTTTGACTCAATCATCGAGATGAGTTTTTTTCGATGAAAAATATTGCTCAAGAATATTTGAAGCACGCATAAGTCGGCTTCGTTTTTTATTCTGATTCAGAATACACTATTAGGTTTCATCCAATCTTTATTTTTGTATCTGAAATCTACTAAATATTAAGAAAAAGACATATCTTAGAATATTACCAAACATATTATTGCTAGATAAAAGAATACTCTTTTCCATTATTTTCTCTTGTTATTTTGATAATAAATGATACACCTAATCTTTTTACATAAAGAAATCATTTATCTGTTTTTAACATAAGAAAATATTTCTTTCATTTCCTTATGCTTATTTTTTCAAAGACCATTAAGCATTCATTATCAAGAGGTATGCTTTTTTCAAAAAATTATAAAAATCACGTGGATTTTCTCCACAAGAAGATAACATGACTTGTAGTATAAACAAAGCATATATTTGTATCTGTTTTGCTTGAATAAAAGAACAAGTTCAATAAGTGATTTTGACGATTATTGGATAATTAATCCAATGAGAACTTAGACATTCAAGATTACTTTATTATATATGAAATTGAGTAGAAGAATATGGGAAAATGAAACGAAATCATTGAATTTTACAATCTCTGAATAAAGTTTTCATTGAAAAACTGTGTAATCACAGTCGAAAAGCATTTTCAATGTTTCATTGTTGGAAAAGAAAAATTCATTTTCCATCTTTTCTTTATCTTAAACGAATGACTTAGCCGAAAATAATTGATCCAAATAGAATTGCTCTGAAGAGCATTACATAGCATTGTTTAAATACATTTGATCAGTGTGTATAGATTCATAAAGTTGATAGATATCAATAAAAATACAGAGGAATCACAACGAATCATTTTGATTAACAGTCAATAACAATGTCGATTATAAACTCATCTAGATTTTACGGACAAGTGTCAACTCGTTACGTGAGAATACGGAGGCAAAAACGAACAAAATATTGACAAAGAAGAAGAATCAATGTGAAACAATGTATAGATTGTTTGAGAAAAACAGTATCTTTAAAATTATGGAAAATGTTAAAAGCAGTCTATTATTTTAAAATCTTCTTGTCTCATTTGATATGCATATCATCAAGAGAGTTAATCGACAGCCTCTTTAAATGTTAATGTTATTTAAACAAAAAAAAGGTGATTGATATTTTTTGAACTTTGAAATTCGTTACTGCATGTCTTCAAAAAGTATCTAATCAATCTTCTAATTATTTCTTCCATACATAGTAGTCTCAATGAGACTTATTCGATTAAATATTATTTGATTATTACATCATGCTTGTGCTTGTGCAATATGAGAACACAGATACTACATCAAACCTAATGAAAAAGAGTCAAATTAAAAATTAACGGCAACATCTTATAAAGCAACGATGTCAATGTTTCCAATCAAAACCATTTCCACAACTGACAACTCAATCGAGTATCTCTAATCATATCATTTAAACAGATAAATTACAGGTTACTCGAAAGTTCCAAACAGAAAAATTGAACTACTAAATTTGTGATGAATATTCTTATGAAAATATATTCATTATTAAAGTTGCTTCATGGGAACTATCACTTTCTTTTTATTTGAGAAAAAAAGACTCTTTTCACATAGTTTTTTTGAAGAGTTTTTTAGATTTTTGTTTCCTTATTGAAAAGACAATGACGGAATGAGCCCATAGAATTTTTATCAGGTTTTCGAAGTTTTCACATCAAGCGCATTCTAGACGAGAAAACAGTTTTGTCCATAAAAAATTTCCCTATTGACATTTAACAATAGTGATTCAACATTGCAAAGAACATTTTAAATTTGAAAAAATTCCAATAACAAAAACAAAAAAATCAAATTGATCATTGAATTAGTCATATTCAATAAACTATTCACAAATCGATTGCCATGGACCGTAAAGTTATTGATAGTTCGATTCTTTGATAAAAACTAAATTATAGATCGATTTTGTTTAAATTCCTAGTATTTGAAAGTATCATCTAAATATCTCTCGTAGTTCAGTTGTCTTTTCAATCTTCCATTATTTGATCACAAGAGATAAACAAAACTATAGATTTAAAATTTTATTTTTCGAACAAACTAAAATAATATTATAATTTCTATGCTTGTTCTTCACGTCATTTCCTAATATTGTCTTTGATATAATCACTTGAATATAATTCATATTTTCTTTGCCATTCATAATCACGCCAAAAGTCGAATTTTATTTCACCAGCACACTTTTTCTATACCAATTGATATTACAAATGGTCACAACTATAAATTCACCATTACTTATATATTAACAATGTGGATCACATGAATGATTGGGGAAAAAAAGCATTCCTCTGTGATCTTTTGTGCTGCATAAAGGCATGGTACATTAAATAAATCATCATTGATCGTATTAGTGTAGTAGCAAATAATATCCTTGACTTCAGATTGTTCTAGTATCAATGTGAGTGCTTCGTCTCGTGTTCCTTTATAATGTGTATCGCCTATCAGAAAGTAATTGCATCCAGACGGATCACATTCGAATACCAACTGTTTACATTTAATGGGTTCGAGAGCAACAGCATCATGTGAGTGTGATAGAAAAAAATGCATGAAACATGAGTCAATATGTATTATTTTTTAATCTGGCTACTACTACTCAAGAAGCATAAAACCATACAATGACAGTTCTAACATAATTTTGTTTTGTCGAAAAGTATTGTACTGATACGCTCATGGCAATATAGGCCTACAGAAGATTTGAATTTCAATGGGAACTGAGATAGTACAATTGGTTTTCGATGTTGTCTTAAATATTAATATTTTGATTCTATGTTCTTATTATAATCGATTCAAATTCATTAATAATGTGTTCAATGCACCCATCTACTACCAAACAAAAAAGAATAGATTTTGCTTGATGTCTACAATGAGTTTCTATTCATATGAATTCTCGATTTTTAAGTTCAATGTCTTGCCGATAAGTTGACCATTAAGAGAATATTTTCACCGATGTAACTTTCATCTCTATCGGTGTGTCTATATAGAACAGATGATTTTATGTAAATTGGAAATATAAATAGCGTTTACGTATCCTGAAGGAAACAGAAGTGATTTCAAAAAATGTGTACATGAGTGCATTAACATAAAAAAATAATGTCTTTCACACCAATGAGAGCAGATACTAAGCTATGAGGATGTGAATATGGATGTAGGTGAAGCTTCTTTTTCTGTATCCACACAGCCATGGTCACACCTCAAATCTCATTTTGTATTCGAATTCCTGACCCTCTAAATGCATGAGACAGCTGTTTTCATATAAAAATCACCATGATTAATACGTACTTTATTGATTATACGAGACTGAACTTTTGGCTCAAACAGGCACGACTCTTATAACTTGTGAATGTGAAATCTGTGAATCACACTTTTTGAATAATGCTGTGCTATAACAGCAGTTTTCAGTGCAATATCTATTAATATCAGTGCATCTCACTCAGGTGTAGCTTTTTCGTAGTATCTAGAAAAGAGATAGCATCGCATACACTTTATTACTACTAAAGAATGGATATGTGTCAAGAATAGAAGAATAAGTTTTTATGTGTTGAAATTGGTATTTTAAAGTGAATGGTAATTTTTGAGATTAGTCATACTATCATGAAAAGTTCGACGGTATCGTAAGCTATAATGATGTATTTGAAAACTGAATGATAAATAAAACTTTGAAAATCTATGAAAATGTTACTTTCTCCAGCCAAAATCGAATGATAATGAAATCATTAAGTATTTATTCAATTTTGTTAGATGCGAAAACATTTAGAGCATTTTTTTATTACTTGACAAAAATACATATCCCTGAATTGAAATCGAGTGACGAACTTGAAACTCTCTATGGCGAGAATCATTTGACATTGATTAAATATATTTAAGTATATATTTCACTATCTTAATAATGATATATATGTTTGTGCTGACATGAGTAATCGATCGATTGATCACAATATGCACAAGTCACATGTTTTATAAGTCTTTCTACAGTATAGATTTTTTTGTGAATGAAATGTTCTTACTTCTCTTTAAAACAGATTAACCTTGTGAGAATAACACTTCTATGATTTAGATGCAACTGATTCGAGTGGACAAAGTACAGACGTTACTTGACAAAATCACCTATGATTTATGAAAAAAAAAACCTATTTGTAATTATGCATAGATATAGCATGTGATTCTATGTCATTTTGCATGGTAGTATGGGCTCTATACATCGCATGAAGACGGCGAAACAGCAGAAAAAAAAGAAAGAAAGGTGATATGTGTACATATGCATTACTATTTACCATCAGACACGCACGGTTGCCACTTTTTTTGTCCAACGCGTTGCTATAATGGT
Source organism: Rotaria sp. Silwood2 (assembly GCA_905329745.1). Taxonomy (NCBI): domain Eukaryota; kingdom Metazoa; phylum Rotifera; class Eurotatoria; order Philodinida; family Philodinidae; genus Rotaria; species Rotaria sp. Silwood2. Next base: position 50,971 of record CAJNSZ010000336.1, on the reverse strand, counting down.
GACTCCTCTGTTGCTTTTTTTCGTCATTATATGGATGATTTATCTAAAGTTGAAATATTTTACACTTCGTGGTCCAATACCTGGATTGTCTCCACATTTTATTTTTGGAAATCTTATTCAATTGTGTTTATTATTAGGCAAGAGATCGGGATCTGATGTCTATATATTGTTTACGGAACGTTTTTGGTGATATTTATTAATATTGGCTTGGTTCTATACATTACATTGTTGTGCATGATATTGACGATGTTCAGTACGTTCTTACGCATAGAAATATTTACGATCGAGGGAAAGTATTTTTAGAAAAATTTAGCTTCCTCGTTCCTGAGAGTATCATTTATAACATAGGTATCGCTTATTTGTTTAGTAATAACAAATATTTATTCATTTTGGTTACTATTATAGGTTTCAAATTCAAACGACATGGTGCTCTTACTATGCCGTTATTTCGTCGTAGCAAAATTGTTTCGAATATTAACACAATTGTTGGTGGTACAGACAAACTATTAGATAGATGGCGTGCTAGACCACATGATCAAATGCATACAGATATTGTTGAACAGTGTCAAAATCTTTTGCTTGAAATATTTGGATTAATTGCTTTTGATTATAATTTAGAGACACTTGATAGTAAATATTCCAGCAATAAAAACGAACTGATCGAAGTCCTATTCGATATCATGAGTACATTTAAAATGGCTATATATGTACCTAGTTTTGTATCAATTATCTATATGAAGTTGAATACTCGATTTCAACGAGCAAGAGCAACAGTCGAACAATATTTTAATAAAATGATCGAACAAGAATTGACTCAAAGTCCAGAGTCGAGAGCACAACGAAAGAAAACTTCATTAATCGCATTACTTGTTAATTCATTACAAGATGATGAAAAAGCTGAAGCAAGAAAAAAAGGAGGAAGATAAAAGAGATAAAATTGATTCGTTAAACCTTTGATTTGATTCATCATATCCAAAAATTTGTCATGTATTTGCACGATGAATTTTCTTTTTGAAGGATCGCATTTTTTATTTGATGCAACTAAATTCTTCGTGTCTTCTAAACGCTATATCAACTGATTTATGAATCAAAAATTTCAATATCTATTGAGTTTTTGCTATGGGTAAAGTTGTTTTGTACTAAAATTCCAAAGAACGAATGATCATACTCATGTTTCTTCAGTAGTGTCAAACTTGAAACTTGAATTCAATTATTGAAAAGTTGTTTCAAGTATTCCAGTATTCAATCATTACATTATTGCTTTTCGACCAGTCCCTTCGCCGCACCCACACCTGAGATCGTGATGTGTGTGTTTCTCTATGGTGTGTGCTCCCTGGAGCACTGTTGAATAATTGAATAGTTGAATTTCAAGTATTCAATAACTGAATTCTTGAATTCAAGTTTCAAGTTTGACATATATGCTTGCCAGGAAAAACATTGCGTAGCATTTATTTTTTAATTACTTCGACTGTTGAATGATTCAGATCTTTAAATTATCCAATACTTGAGCGGTATTTTCACAGAATTTTATCTCGGTATATCTTTATAAAAACAAAATAAATAGTTCCAAATCAAAATTCAAACAATCAAAACGCGCATCATGCATGAATTTTTCTGCAAAGAGACAACAGACTATAAATCTGTTTATTTTAGTTAAAGATCTCAGCTTTGAACAATGCTTTTGAAGTTTGTCTATAGAAATAAAATCTGCACTTATTTATCTATTATACAACCCAAAATGAATCGATGAAGTTTAGTTCGTAGTGAAATGAAACGGAAAAACTTTCAGAAAATTGAGAACTGTTAAAAGTCATGAAAAACATACTGTTTCTGACTACTTCTAAGTTTGACTTCATCAAGATCGAAAACTCTAGCGACTTTTAGTGTAAATTTCGAATTATATTCTTGGCTGTTGTGTAAAGTATGAGCGCTTACTAAGCAAAGACTAGTAAATCATATAACTTTTAGACACTATAAAAGCATTTAAATCACCACAAAACTCCGAAAAACTAGACTCAATGATCATTAAATGGTCAAATGGTTCGTTTGAGAGGTGACCGATCACTTCGTCGCATGACACTTCGTCGCAGAATTTTTTTCTTTCTGTTCGTCGCAGATAAATTTCTTTCGTTCTGTTCGTTGCAGAAAAAATTCTTTCTCTATGCTCATCACTATCCATTCGTTGCATATATCTCTTAATTATTTTTTTTTAATGAAAGATGTAAAATTAATNGGTACCAAAAATCTGCATTTTTTTCGCTATTTAAATTCAAGACACTACATTAATACATAGGATGATAGAGAATTTCAAGCGCTATCAGAATATGTAATTTCTTTTGGAAAAAATTATTCCTATAGGAATAATAATTGGAGGGAAAACTAAAAAAAGTGGCGAAAAAATGCAGATTTTTGATACTTGTCGATTGAGGGTGCGTTCATTGTACTCAAATTATTGTTCAATAAATAAATGTAAGACAATAGCTAAATATATGGGATGATAGAGAATTTCAAGCTCTATCAGAATATATAATTACTTTATTTTAGAAGGATATTTCTATAGTCAAAAAGTTTAAAAAACTAGTTGAGGATACAAAATCTTGTCTGTGGGGAATCTGGACACGAGGGTGCTTTCATTGTTCTCAATTTATTTTGATAATGAATAGGTCGAAACTAAAACCTAATTATAGAGAGTGATAGAAAACTCCACGGGCTTTCAGAATATGTAATTACTTTTAAAAAAGTGTAGTCTTATAGTGGAAATATATTCGAAATACCGAGTCTAACTATTTTTGTCCGGGGGGATAAAACGATAGTAATCTTTCATTGATATTGACTTCCAGCTTATTGGAAACAGAATGTTTTATCTTGTGATGTATATCACTATCAAGCATCACGAAATATAGTGATATGCAAACATTCAACAATAATCAATAGCAAAAAAAAAAAACAAACAAAAATTTTAGGCAGAAAAGAAAATAGTCTAACCGGTCAGACATACACTGACTTAATTCAAACTGAATTAAGAAACATGATTGGCGTTGCTATGTAGATACGCCAATCATGTTTCTTAATTCATTTTGAATTAAGTCAGTGTGATCGATTGACCCCTATACAAGGAGAAAAATTGAGCAAAAGAGAAAATCATTACAGTTAAATATGAATATACACGACTTGCCTGATGAAATTTTACTTCGTATTTTAAACAAACTGAATAATATTGATATACTCTATTCACTTGTGAATGTAAATCAACGATTTGATAGATTAGCACTTGATTCTATTTACATTCGTGATCTTGATTTTACAGTTAATGATATATCTGAAGAATGTCATCAATTTTTCGATCGATTTTCTACAAGTATCTTACCTCGAATTCATCATCAAATAAAAAAACTTACTCTTGAACAATTTTCAATAGAACGTCTTCTATATATTGTTGATTATCCTCAACTTTATTCATTATCACTTGTTTTTTCTCAACCGGAAACAATTTTTAAATATTTAATAGGTATATGATTTAGAATTTTGTTTAGTTTCATGAAACAATTTCTTTTATGTTTAAGGTGATACAATACTTATTCGTCTTCTTACTAAACAAATTACTCATTTTAATCTAAAGATCAATTCCAGAACAATTGAATCATTTGATAGATATGAACCGACTTTGTTTGCAATGATATTATCATTTGCCAAATGTTTAACCGATTTCACTTTTCTACAATCCATTCGAGATCCTTTAATAAATTCAATTTTTAATCTATTTTCAACAAATTGTGTATCGTCAACTTTGACTAAATTAAAAATTGATGTTAATACTCTCGACGACTGTCTTTATATTCTTGATGGACGATCCGATTGTTTATCGACATTAATTATTGATATAGAAACAATTGGACCTCAATTATGGAATATAGATACTACAGTAAAGATACATTTGATTATATTAAACTAAAAATGATGCTTTTCTTTATAGAAAAAAATTTCAAAATTGAAATATTTTTCATTAACTTCGACTTCAAGAACATCTTATTATCATGAACTTGTTCCATTATTTCGTCGAATGACAAATCTCGAAGAATTAACATTATTTCTTTTCGTGAAAAGAATCAAATCGACTTATATTGATGGAATTCATTTAAATGATGAAATTCTCATTCATATGCCACGATTAAATAAATTTACTTTTAGTATAACTACTCTTGTTTGTAATAGAAACAGCAATATTATCCTTCCTTCAAATGATGATATTCAACGTAGTTTTATTGAAAGAAAATATCAACAAATTGGTTCATATGCGGATGATAATACAATGAAAATTAGAGCTCGATGTCATATTTATTCACTTCCATATCAATTTGATATGTTTCATAATGTGACTAATTCTTTTAAAGGTGCCATATTTGATAAAGTTCGATCGGTGATAATTATTGATGATATACGTCCTTTTGAATATGAATTTTCCCGAATTATCTCACAATCTTTTCCTTTTCTTCAAACATTATCGATACAAAATAATGAACCACAAAAATATAAAAAATATTTATTTAAATTTATTACATTTCCTCATCTTAATGTTCTCAATCTTGAATTGGCACACATTGATTATATTGAACAATTTCTCTTTGAAAGAAAGACTCATTTACCTTGTTTGTTACATCTCACAATCCAATATGATTCATTAGTTATGATAACAAACAATTTTACCAATAATCCAACATATTTCAATTTTGCAAAGTTGAAAACTCTTCTTACAGATAAGGCTTTTGTTCGTCCAGAAAATTTTCATTTATATTTTCCTCGATTATAAACATTGCTTTTCTCATATACTTTTCTAATAAAACGAGAAAATAACGTATATTCCATAATCATAATAATCACAATGTAGAAATGATTGATTTGTCAAATAATATTTATATGATGGAGAAGTAGAGTCTGTCGGGTTGATCCCAGACTTGGACTCGATTCAGTTCGTGTTGGATTCGCATCTCAAAACTTGCTGATGACGGGTAAAATTCAACGTTTGAAGCTCGTGATTTTGTTATAATAGATGAATTTCAATGTCTTAATTAGCCGGATTTTCTATCCAGTCTTAGTTATTTAATTCGAAAAATAACACCGGCTGCCCTAGTCTATGCTGTTTATTAAGATCCAAATACATCATTTAGAATCTCAGATGTTTATTGAACGTTGTTTTATGATAATAATGTTGAAGAAAAATAAATGAAGATAAATGTAAAAAAAAATCAACAAACAGAGAAAAAGGAAATCAATAAAATAGCGAAGAAAAAAATCAACAAATAGAGAAGAAAAAACCAAGATCATGTAATCAAACAAACTCAAAGTTAGTCCAACAGTTTATTTGTTTTGATTGATTGAATATTTATGATTGATCAACATGTAAAGTAAATGCAGCCTGTACTTTGTCCTTTATCATTTGAAATAATAACTGTATATTGACCTTCATCTGTTGGTAAAACAACAGGAATTTCAAGTGAAAATTCTCTTTCATCATTTGTTAATATAAATCGATTTGATTCAAGATTAAGTTGTTCACCATTTAAATTCCATTGAGCTAATAAAAAAAAGACAAAAAGAAAAGATAATTTACAAAAAAAAATTATTTTTTTTACCAGTCATTGGTGTTGATCCTGATGTTTTACAATTAAATATTGCTTTACTATCTTTCATTGAACGAATACTTTGTGGAAATTGAATAAATCCAGGATCGAGTGCTTCTTTATTACGAGCTAAAAAAGAATAAAAAAAGAATTTTCATTTATGAAATATTTTAAACATATTTTTTTCTTACGTTGAATAATAATTGAACAAGAAGAAAGTTGTTCATCATTTGTTGATTTACTTTTTAATAAAGCTGAAAATACACCTGAATCATCAGGAAATCTATATAAATTAAATTTAATAAATCATTTTTCAAAAATTTTTTCAAATATTTACACAGCAGTAACAAATAATTTGAATATATTTCCTTCACGTTCATGACGAATATCTGCATTTTGATGAATTTGTTTATTGTTTTGAAACCATATTAATTGAATATCATCATGATCATCACGACCTAAATCAACGAGAAAAACAAAATAATCAAGAAATTTAAATCAATACTAACCTTCACATGTACAATCAAGTACCAATGGATCAAATTCCATGAGATTTTGTGATCGTGGATAATTAATAAAATTTAAATGTGATTGAATTTTTTCTTCTGTTTTATATTTATTATCTTCATATTCTTGAATAACTCTTGTGACCATACTTGTAAGTTTTTCATGGAATTTCATAATATCTTCTAAAATTGTTATATTAACTAGATTAACATTTGTTGCTGTTGATTGCTTGGAATCTTTCACAGCTTTTTGATAATTATCCTGTGCATTTAAAAATTTGATTTTTTGTTCACGTTCCAATTTATCCAATAAAATTTCCTACATGGAGAAAACAGTAAATAAAAAGTAAGAATTCTTAACTTACATTATTTTTTGCCCCATTTAGTTTTTCTAAAAATTCATTCATCATGATTGTTTTCATTGATTCATCCATTATTTTCTTTTTGTTTCTGTTAGGTTTGAATAGATAACTACCAGTAGTGTTATTCTATATATATATCTGGGCTCATGTACGAACGGACGAGATAAAGTGAAAGAAAATAAACGAAAAGAATTCGAATGATATGTAGAGAATAGCCACAAAAGGAAAAAACTGACATGGACTAACTTCTTTAACCCTTTACCCTCCAATATCCACTCCAATGGACATTGGTATATGCACTACTGAATAAAATCAGAGTGTATAAACCAAAGTGAACTTTATATGGATTGATAATTGTATCCTAAGAAAAAATTCTCTTCATTATTCAAAACAAAAAACAGAAATAATTATTTACAGTAATTTTCTCATATATACTTGAATAGTACGTTTAAGTGCTGGTTCATAGAGAAGACTTTTTTGATTGTAACCAACGATAAAAATGATTTAATTGCATATCTGCAAAAATATTCGTATAGAAATGAACATCTTGTAACCATATTTGAACTATTTATCGAAGAAGACGTAATGCGGGTAGACATTGGGATGTTTCATCATATGCTGTCATTGAAGTATTATTGATAGATGGAACGACACCCGGACCACCTAATGGATTTTGTACAGTTGTACCAAAACCTTGAAAATAAAAAAAAATATTTTTTGAAAAATTAGTTTTTTTTTTTTTACCAAGATCAAAATTTGATCCTTCAGCTTCATGAATTTTTTGAAAATTTAATACAGCACATATAGCTAAACCAACAAGTTCAAACTCAATACATGATGTTGGATAAAATCCTGAATGATTTATTTCAAATGGATGATTTTGTTTATTCGAATGAATTTCATCATTTGCATTTTTAAATATATTATCAGTTGAATTAATATGTTGGTTATTTCCATTTTGATCATTTATATTAGCTGTTAATAACATTCGATAATCATCTTGTTCTTTTCCACCTAAATCTGGTTGATCTGTTAATGAACACCATAATCAATGATTATGTTTTATTAAATGTCGAGCATAAAATAGATCACATGCAAATAAACATGGATCATCAGGAAAATTTCCTAATGGAATATGAAGATATCGACATTGTTCAAGCATATTAACAAGTATTATATTTGCATTTGCATAATGTTGTAATGCATGACGAGCTGCTGTTCGTTGCCAATCAAGACCTTTATATAAATTAGTTTTATCTTTTATTGATAATGTTACTTTTGGATAATCATTTAATGATGATAACATTGATGATTGAAGATCACATATAGAAATATTTGATTGTATAGCCAAATAGATTGATAATGTACGAGTTTCCATATCATTTTCACGAACTATAATAATTAGTTATTGAGAAAAATTCAATATTATTGAATTTTGTATAAAATCATTGTTTACAAAAAAATTTCTATTCTTAGAAAAAGTCTATGTTTCTAGATCTCAACATAAGCAAAATACTGATTGTATCGTCAAAACAGATACTAATTTTTTAAAGACTACGAAATTTCGTCGAAAAAACATTTTGAAATATCCGTAGAATTAATAAAAATATAAACTTATAAGATTGCCACTTAAAAATCTGTAGGCTTTTTTTCAAGATAGGTCTTCCAGCCAATCAAATTTTGTTGGTCGTGTGCCAGTATGCCAACACTATCTCGGTAAATTATTATTACATCAATTTGATATCCTTATTCTTTGATCTGCTTTGTAGTCATTTCGAGCCATTCCAATGGCTCAGAATATCTGAATGAGATTTTTCCTTCCTTGAAAAATACTTTTCGTAAAAGAACTTATGTGACAAGTTTGTTCATACTACTGCAATACCTCTAAGTTGTTGACAGGAGGTTATCGATCGGAAAACATCTATCGGTATATCACAATAAAATGTCCGTCAAATGATAGCCGATCATTTAATTATCAAACTATCAGTGGTTGACGGTCAGGTTTTTGTCCGATTTGAATCACACAAGGAGAAAAACATACTTATTATTAGTGTGTTAGAGTCCGAGTAGGATGGATATAAGCAATTTATGGTTCAGATCGAACTATCGAAAAGTGGCCTAATTTAGAGATTTGCCTAGTATTTTCATCTATGGTAAAAAAAAAAAGAACTCTATTCGAGTTATTATCTATTGACTTGAATGAAATGAAGAAAAGAAAAACGTAAATGTTTTTTGTTGTTGTTGTAATCCGATTTAAAATCATATTCATTTAAATTTTACTTACGACTTGCAATAATTTTATTAAATCTTTTCCAAATATTTTGTATATCGGTATCAACTTTAACTTCAAATTGATGTTCATTTATTGGTAATAAATTTGTATCAATACCTTTTTGTAATCGTTTTTCACATTCATTTTTTAATAATTTATTTAAATTAGGCATATGATTTTCTCTAATACTATCTAATATACCAATGAATACACGAGAATTATTTGGTATAAATAAAGCAATAAATAATTTTCCATTATCTTGATGTATATATAAATAAATACATTGTAATGTACCTGATTGTAAATATGTTTGTTCTGATAATGATAAAAATTCTAATTCATCAAATTGATATAAATTTGAAAGTATATTTGTATGTTGTTGTTCTTTACGTAATGAACATATAGAACTAAGTGTAATAAGTAAACGAAAATCTAATGGTACATTCATTTCATAAACACCTTCAATATTTGGATTACTTAAATCAGTCATTATATCTGTATAATAATTATGAAAATGATTTTCATCTAAACGATATTCATATAAATAATATGTTTGTGAACAACGTGGTAATAAACGATGAACACGTTTTGAACAATTATTAATTGTATGTTCATAACCAATTTAATGTTGTGTTTGTATATTATTATTTTCAATTGATGTACGATAATTAACATAAAATATTCTTGGAACTTTTATTTTAATTTGTATTAATTCATTTTCAACTAAACACCAAGCTTTAAATATACCTATTTGATCAGTTAATTCATATGATATTATTTGCCATGGATGTGTATGTAAATGTTCAGCTGCACGACGAATATATGTATCAATTTTACCATCATTTAAAATTTTTTGTTTTATTTTTAATTGAATTTTATCAGATATTATTGATGATTGATTTAGTCGTTGTTCATATTGTATATTCCATTTATGTTTTTGATAATTCAGCCATTTAATATGTTGATTTATTGTTTGACCAAATATTGGTGGTGGACCAAGAGCAATTCTCCATTGACGTGTTATTGTTTTATCATTTAATTCCATATCAAGAGAGATTGAAAAATCGACTTTTTTTGCGCCAGACGGATTGAGCTGAAATTTTAGGATATGAATTATGACTAATACTTATACATCTTGTGAAAGTTTCATCTTTATACATATAATGGTTGTAGAGATATATATTTTTGTAGTTAGGTATAGGTGAGTATCATTTATTTGCATCGAACGTAGCGCTTCTCGTGTAAATCAATTTTTTTCAGAAGAGAAGATACTGTCTAGTATAATTAGTAACGATTTATAACTTTTTTGAACATATTTATCGACTTTATTTGTTTTTTAAGTGAATTCTGGAATCTATGCTCCTCTTCCATCGCTTGGTAACGAGCAAAAAAATCACGTTAGATGGCAGCTCTAAAGTATCTATCGTTGAACTATAGAAATCAAACACGCCGCTGTTATGTTTCCTTTTCTTTTGATCTTCTATATTTTGTTTTCGTTCTAACATGAATGTCCTGTATGTATATATGAATAAATTTCGTCAATAATCTACCAGTTTAACGAAGTAAAATAAAATATATTAGAGGCTA
>CAJNSZ010000336.1:2887-32293 GCA_905329745.1 Rotaria sp. Silwood2 | reverse complement strand
TTCAATAATTTAATAACAATGATTCTCACTTCTAAAATCATACTATTAGATTGAAAAAAAAGCACGTCTGTAAATTCTTATATTTTTCTGCATTACATGACTCAGTATTACGATATATTTATTCGTATCGCATAAGAAGAAATATAAATTTTCTATTGTTTATCCTGAGATATTATTCCTCAGTTAATTTTAATCCCTATGCCTAGATGCTTCTATATTAGGTATTAGAGAAGAGAATACCAAATAATCATACGTTTTAGTTGTTCTATTAAACTATAGTACAAAAGTTTTACATGAACCATTGTCTATTATTCTGAAGTTTTAATCTTTCGTAATATTTTACTTATTCATAAAAAATAATTGAAATATAATATCTAATTAAATTAACCTTTTCGAAGTACTTCATCTGGTCTCATTGGAATAATTGTTCCAAGTGCAAAAATAAATGTATGAACATATTTCATATATAAATAATATGTTGCTACAGCATCAGATACAGAATAATTTGATAATGTTTGTGGTTGTTCAACAGCTAAACGACACATATCTTCGGGATCAATTTCAATTGGATTATAACGTAATTTAGCTTTTGTTACAGCTTTAAGACCATGACTTTCAACAGGTAAATAACTATCACGTTTAACCCATTTAATACAATCCATATGTATACATGGACGTGATAAATAACAATCTTGAGAATCTTTTCGAAATCCAATTTCATTAAACATATTTAAACCATAAAATTGTGCACGTTGTTCAACAAATGGCATATCAAATGAATCACCATTATATGTAACTAATATATGAGGTTTAACATTAATAATATGATTAAAAAAACGTTTTAATAATTCAAATTCATTAGATTCATTAAATACATGAAAATGACCAGGATATTCTTTTTTTGGTGTATATTCAAAATCATCAATATCTTGTGAGATTATTTCACGATTTATTATTAAATAACCTTGTGTATCAATCATATAAGATATCATCATAATCTATGAAAAGAATTTAAAAAAAAAAAAGAAAGAAAATTTCTACAGTTCAATTCTTAACAATTGTCTAATATAACTCAAATTTAAGAACAAAAAATATTCTAAAACTTTTAGTATTAGAAGATTTCTCACGAATAGCTCGATGAAAAATCATGAAAGTTTCAAGACAGATAAAGTTTTTATGATAATTAGGATTAAGTCGAGATGCGTTTTTTGTTTTCTTTCAAAAATATCGTTCCTGGAGCTTAGAAGAAGCAAAATACTGATACCACGATTAGTCTTTTTTCAAGGGTACTCATTTTCTAGTAACAATGTTTTGAAGAAAAAAGCACTCCTCCCAATTTAAGCCCGGTAGGACGTACCATGTGGGAAAAAACAATGAAATACTTCGTTTAGAGATTGATTTTGAGAAGAACGAAAAGGAGTAAAACTGAACGTGTTGAGTGATGTTAGAGATCTATGATCTATACTCTGAACATCTTTGGAATAAGAAATAATCATTACGATTAGAAGAATTTGGCATACAAAGAATAATCACAGTGTGAGAGTTGAATTAAATAAACAACACAGTAGCAAATTTGTGAGATATTTACCTGTTCTGATGCAGCTGTAGAAAATTTCAATGGCATTTTAGTACATTCAATATCAAATGCAAAAACAATTGGTTCTGGTTGTTCGATTAAATCTGGTTTTAATACAAGTTGATTTTGTGGACCACTTTTTGATTGACCACGAACACCATACCTAATTATAAAATAAAATAAAATAATTATTATTATTTTCTATGTTTATTTATAAATACAAGCCAAAGGCCAACATTTATTTTTAAATCAATACAAGCTGGAATATGATATCGTACATCAAATTCACGTAATTCAATAATACCATCAATTTGTTTTCAGCAACATTTGCATTTGAAAGACCATCAACCATAAGATCACTACTTGGAGGGTGTGAGTGTGGGTGTGGGGTGTGGGTGTGGGTGTGGGTGTGGGTGTGGGTGTGGGTGTGGGTGTGGTTGTGGGTGAGTGAATACTGGAATAGGAGGAACACCCACACCCACACCCTTCTTGAATTCTAGGTTTTTTAGGGGTATATACGTTGTTATAGCGATAGATAAGGCCGATACATGCCGTTACATGCTGTTACATGCCGATACATGCCGATAGATACTGATCAGCAGGAACATATCAGAGATTATAGGAAGTAGCCGATACAACTTGTATCTGTATTTGCGCAGCCCTCATATCAGTAATAGCATTGTCGACTTCGGTTGATGTAGCACGTGGTTTTCCTGATTTAGAATGATCACTAAGATCTTTTGTTTGGTCCCATCTCTTCAACCAGCGAATAACAGTTGACCGGCTACATTTCATCACTTTGGCAATTTTAGAGAGGCTGAACTTTGGACCGTATATATTTTTTGCAAGAAAAACAATTTCATAACGTTGATGAAGTTCAAGTGACATGAGAATGTTGATTTCGAAATACAAAAGAAGAAAAATGGTCAAGAGAAGATTGAACCGACTATACACAAAAAAACCCGCTTTGATTACCAATGGTATTGTTTACTATAAATCGTTAGATGTCTCATGCTTCCATTTTGTGTTATAAGTGATTAGGAAGTGAACACACTAGTGATACAACTGATAACATATGCACTTTTTTCCATTCGTTTTTTTTGCAAAATTTCAGAAAAAACTTGTGTCATACGACAATGTTAAAAACTTTGAAATTTCCTATGAAGGTCCTGTCAATAAATCGATTGAGTTCGATTCTTCGTGACTACATATATACTAAGATGTTCGACTAGTTGAAATTTTATATTTTACAGCTTTGAAAGTTGATCCTATAAGATAAAGATAATTTCGTCAATCGGTGTATAAGAAAAGAAAACTTTTGGTAAAAAAAACTAGAATGACGCTGAGAAAAGTTTTGGTTGATTCTCTGTTGTTTCGTCAGTTAAATGTTGAATTATGATTGATAAATGAAGTACTAAATGTCTAATATCTAATATGGAAACGGCGCTGGAATTCCTTAAGATCCCGACCTGTAATTAGCCTTCCATTATTGTCATTAAATTTCTTCGATAACTTCTGCTCATGAATAGTTATCACTCTGTAATTTGTAGAAAAACTTTCTCGACTAGTGAGGATTCCTCAAAACAAATTTCAGAAAAAACGGTTAAAATTTGTCTTAGTTACAGTCAATTTATCTATAGGTGCCGATATGCCTGTAGCAAACAATTCTCAAATACAAACATAGAACTCAGCAAGACAAAGGTAGTTTCGCGCAAAAATTTTATGGTAGAAAGGTTAGATGTCCAGCTAACGAATGAAGGCTTCCGCACAAATGTAGCTATTCGGGTAGTAGAGATCCGAGTGCCTCAAGGTCAAGATAGTGTTTGACCCATAACTCCGTTATTTATTAGTATATTAAGTGCGGGTTGGTATCTAGGATCAGGGTTTACTGAGCTCTATTTGTAACAAAATTTTCAGCTTCGAAGCTTAGCTTTTTAGTTACTTTTATCTGGTATCGCTACTTATGGCCAGTAGTGTATATAAGAAATATTCATTCCATAGTTTAAATAACAATATCATAAATCTAGAAATAAAAATAAATGTAACATTGTTTATTTGTAAAATGTATTAGAAAAGTTACTGTAGAAAGAAAGAAATTAAAGGACTTTTCTAAATATAGTATTTGATTAAAATTCAAAACAGCTTTTTTTTCATCATTAATAAAAATCTCTTTGAAAAATTTTAATTCTAAAACATTGTGTTGTAGCGAGACATCAATAATCTTCGTATAAAATATGAATATTTCTTTTATTCAAAATAGGTCAGTCTCAAAATATTTTAAACTACTGCATAATTTTTCTGTTGAATAATGCTTTCTTCCCTCTTTGTTCTTCATAGCTTTAATTCTATTTGTTCGTAAATGCCCTCACTATTGCTATTTCAGTTCCATTTTTTCAAATGACTTTTTCCCAAAAACATTATTTGTTCCTCAAATAATAGTTCAGCGTGACAAGCATGATTTTTTCATGAAAAGAAGTTTTTCGTATATAAATGTGTATTTGAAATTTTGAGAAATCAATTACAGACTTGGATTCTCCGACCCCGACTTAATTTCGCCCAACTTTATAGAATATCGTTATTTCCTCAAAACATTCTTCCCTGAACACAAAAAACTCAATTCAAAATTTTGAGAAACCGACTTCAGATTCAGATTCCCCGACCCCGATTTAATTTCGTCAACCTTTATAAAATATCATTATTTTCTCAAACAAACCCATTCCTCAACCCAAAAAACTTAATTAAAAATTTTGAGAAACTAACTTCAGATTCAGATTCCCCGACTCCGATTTACTTTCGTCGACCTTTAGAAAAAAAATTCATCTTTGATGTTTTTTGACCTTGTGTTTTTTCGACCTTACGACAAACAGACACACACACACAAACGCATTTTAGTTTTTTTCATATGACCCTCGCTACAGTCGAGGTAATGACTTTGGAAGAAACATGTTATAATTGTTTCGAGGCCCTGTGTTTATCACATTACGATTCACTTAATTGAAGAGAACGTTGGATGCAAGGAAAAAACATGCCATTTATTGCGCAGATACGTATCCTTATTGAGCAACGTTCATTTTCTTATGGTACGTTCAGATGTTAATAAGCTTTCTAATTATGAGTAATGAACCAGGCTTCTCAAAAGAGTCAAGCAGAAACCTTTTAAATGGAAACCGCGTAAGTTACTTCAGATCATTTGCAGTTGAGAACATTGAAGGCTCACAAGAGACAAAGTATTTATCTTTTTTCTATGTCGATAAGCAGAAATCAAAAAGACTTGAAGAGATTTCAATCATATTACTTTTTTCAGTCTAAAGAGAAATTATAGTGGAATAGGATGTTTTTAGTATAAATCTAAATNTTTTTTTTCTATCTCAGTTTTATCATTATATATAAACATAATCAATTTTCATACCTAAATCTTCTTTTGCAACAAGATCACATGATAAAAATCGATTATGATATCGTTTTGATAAATAAGCATAAACATCATTTTCTCGTCCAACTTTTGCTCCAACATAAAAATACGGTGGATATATAACGGAAATTTTAAATCGATCACCTATATCACCAATAAAATAAAGATCAATTGCTGATACAAATCTTCGTCGTTCTTCATCAAATAATTCACATGGTTGTAAATTATAAAGCCAACCAATACGTTCTTCAAATTCTAAATAACGTAAACATCCATATAATTGATCAATACGATCTGATTGACTTAAACGTTCAAAACGTTTTTCAAGTGAAAGACCAAGACCAGTCGATGCAACAATATCTTCAGTAAAATCATCATTATTTCCAACATTTTCTTCAAATTCATCTTCTTCCATTATTTATCTGAAAACATATTAAATCAATATATTTTCTATTAAATAACAATCATCATACTAAACTATAAAAATACTCAAGCAAATTCTCCAGATAATGAAAATATTCTCATAATTAACTAAAACTAGTAAATTTTTCCGTGATTTTAAACAGTTATATGACATTTTGATAGAATTTTTAAAAAATCGGGTATTTTTTATAAATGATTTATAATATCTGTTATGATCTGCTGTTTAGAAATCAAGACACAAATAGAAGAATATACATTTGTTTTCTAGAAGAAAATTGATATGAATTTAAAAAAAAGAAATTCTTTATATAGGTAATAATAAGTGCGTAATCAATTGTTACGTGCAACGATTAAACAAAGAACCGCTGTAATTTTCCATCGAATATTCAGTAACCAATAAACATCAAGCACTACCATCGTATATCTTCATATGTTTGCAATAAAAAAATAATAATTTTTATTTACTAATTTATTTTAACAAAAAAATAAATGAAAATAATTTTTAATATTTGAAAAACGGAAATTTTCTAATTTATATAAATGGTCAATACTAAGACTGTAAAGAGAATAATAAAATAAAACAAAACATTTTTTTTTTTAAATCAATACGTAACATAGTATCTCACGCAATGATGAACATAAATATTGTGTTCTTTTGTTTTTGTTTTTTGTTTTATATTGTAGATATTCAATTTGTGAATAATGGGAAAACATAATGGAAATTCAGATGATGAAGATTTAGATGAAGCTGAATTTATTGTTGAAAAAATTCTTGATAGAAAAGTTGTTAATGGTGAAGTTTATTATTTTTTAAAATGGAAAGGTTTTGATGATACAGAAAATACATGGGTAAATGAATAATAAATTATTTGTTTTTAATTTTCTTTTTATTTTGTTATATTTATATATAAGGAACCGGAAATGAATCTTGATTGTCCAGAATTAATTGCTGATTATCATAAACGAGCAAAAAAACCATTGGAAACAAACGAAATAACAACAATGAAAGAGTCAAATAAACGACCAATACGAAATAGTATTGATCAACAAGAATCAATAATAGATTCATCGAAAAAAACCAAACAAACAGATGAATTTGGTTATGGTAGAGGACTTGAAATTGAGAAAATTCTTGGTGCAACTGATGTTTATGGGGAATTAATGTTTTTGTAAGAGATTTAATTTATATTTCTTTGAAATTTTTAAAATATTTTATTTCTTAGAATTAAATGGCAAGCAACCGATAAACCTGAATTAGTTCCAGCTCGAATTGGTAAGTCTTTTTTTGTTTTTGTTTTTATAATATGAATAATATTAAAAAACGTTTAAATTTTACTTTTAGCTAATGTTAAAAGTCCTCAACATGTTATTCGTTTTTATGAAGATCGTTTAACATGGGCAAATACAGATGAAAATCCATTGGATAAACAGTAGTAAACTCGATGGAACATACGAGTTATTTAAACTCATTGTGATATATAGATTTTGGTGTTTTGTTTCGTTTTTCTTTTGTTTTCGTTTTTACATTAGTAGTTCTCGCGAATAGAATTATCTTTTCATGATAGATGTTACGAAAAGATCAATAAATCAAGTGTTTCGTTTGTTATATTGATCTGTGTATGTGTATTAAAATAAATAAAAACATTTTCTTTTGTGGAATACAATACATTAGATGGAACTTATTCAATTGTCAGATATCATCTGATACCATCTTTTAGCTATGAGTAAGTTTCATTGAGACTAAAGAAACTTTAAAAGAGTTCGTACCTGAACGGAGATCTTATTGCTATTTAGATGTAAGAAAATGGTTTTTTGTTTTCTTTATTCGGAGAAGATAAGGACTGAAATTTCGAGCAAAAAAACTTTCATTTGATACTACGAGGTTGACTTATATTCAGTCAAAAAAACAAGTGTCGATATATCTTCTCTTTACTAACACCTACATCCCATGGTTACAAACTCTTTGAGGTTTCTCTTACTTTCACAGTCACGAGACAGTGTCCGATATTAAATTTTTTTTTTGTTTCATCGCACAGACAAATATAAACTTGGCAAAATGTGTATAGTTGTTTCTCACCATTTACATTTTTAGACTGTTTCGTACTAGTAGACGTATCCTGTGAAGAGTCATCTTAATATCACAAACGAAGATATAACATATCTATTTTACTAACTTAACTCTTTATATAATGATTGTCTATGTTACCGAAAACGATAGGTATTTGATCAGATAAACATTCGATTGTGATAACAAGACGAATCCTATATATTGAGTTGCGTTCATCAAAGAAAACTACTTGTTCTTGCAAATTTAACAAAATTGAAAAAGTTAGATACTCTTGTTTATCGAGATCGAAACAGAGTTAGCTAAGATATTTATTGAGTTGCTTGAGAAATAGCTTGCATTTGAACTTAGACTTTTCTGTTGATTAGATTTAGACCCAAGTTTAAGATAATAGTCAAATATAGATAAAAAATTCAAATGAATTTTTTATAAATTCGAATCTGTTTAAAAAAACGTTGTTTATCTAGATATCAGTGACAAATAATTCCATTTGATCAGCTGTAACTGTTATCTTCAATCTCAAGATTGAAGAAAGCTTTATTTGAGAAGCTTGACGATCAAAATCAAATGATTCATCGTAGCATTTGATAGTAATCAGTTCGTAGAATACTAAAACAGAATCACAAACAATGTTACATTGCAAACAGTAATACCAATTTGAAGTTCTTCTGTGAATATTAATTATTTTAATTTTTTTTTTTTTTTTTCGATATTTTAAATAAAAGTTAATGTAACGACAGTCTTCTCTTTCATTTTAGTTCATACGACCAACTATCTCGCTAGTCAGAAGTTATCCATATGCAACTAATCATGCAGAGAGAAATTTTTAAAGAACACTTTATTCTAGAAAAATTTTTCAATTAGAAAAATTGAAGTGTAAACCTTTTTTTTTTTTTTTGTAGCATTAAAAGCACAAACTTGATGCACAGATGGTGTGCATTATGTGTAAATAGAGAATAATGCAACTGCTTTTTCTTTCATTCATATTACTATTCATTAGATTGCTCTTTCGACATGTACATGTCCTTCATTATATTTTATTTCATTTTCTTGTGTTCTCAAAATAAGTATTTGCCAGAAGTCGTGGCGGAATTGTTAAGAGTAAAGTACCGAGTTATTTTACTTTGCTGCGACTTGAGACAAAGTGAACAATATCAAACATAGAAACTCTGATGACATTATTTTTCTTTTCTTTGATTTATATATATATATATGATTTATAAAAGAAATTGATGCTTTTTTGTGATGCTAGAGGAAATTTTTGAAGGCTTTACCTTCTAATCGATAGTTTCGATCTGATATGATATAACTTTTGAAATATTCGGGTTTTTATCGTCCTATGACCGAAGAACAAGTAATGCTCAATTATATATAACAAAGAAAAATGAAAAACCTGTTAAATTCGATGAATGTTTTCCAATCTGATTAATCATAAGCAGATTTAAGAAAAAAATTTTCTATCTAATTTTAAATTCATATCGTGTGGTATAAACATCTGGGTAAATTGTGCTAGCATTATACCCTTTGAAAGTAAATATGAAGAAAATATCTGGAAACATCTCTGAGTCTATTGAACTTTTAATAAAAAGATGAAATTAGCTTTTCTTCTTTAAATAATTATGATTGAAATCTATTGCGATAGTTTTCGAGTAAAATGCTGTTTTCTATATTTTTAAGAGCTGAAAATTTCATCATAGTTGTGTCGTACGGTCTGCTAAAAATTCTCAAAAACTTATTGTTTCATCTCTTGTAGTTACTGAGAAATCAAAGGAACAATGTCAAAAATCTGTCAGGACATCATATAGTAGTACAATAGCAGTCTTTTTCTCTAATTTGTAGTTTTTATTTGATTTAAAAGTTTCTTGAAAGAAAGTTTTTTATAAAAAGATCTCCGGCCCTTTAATCTATCAAACATGAAAAGAAAATTCGAGTTTGCCTTTAAATTGACTTTAGTAGTTGCAATTTAATCAATCAAAACATAAAATGGTCGAAGTGCCATGTTTAGGAAGTTTTTGAAGAATTTGATGAGTAAATCAAAACAAAACTTTGATTGCTTTATATGATCGGAAAGAGGATAGTTTTAGTTACAAAATAGATCTAAAAATTATTTTTCCCACACCGGAATTGTAGCATATAGAAGAATGATTTTCTTCGGTAGGGGGCGCCAAAAACTACTGACTTTTTTTTGCTTGAAAACCCCATAGCAACAGCGGTTACAAGATTTGAAATTTTTACGGCAAATAAGATAGACAATAAGAAGTATTTTTACAAAAAATTGTCAAAATCCGTTGAGTAGAAACTGAGATATAAGTGTTTTAGTGTTCACAACTCAACGGTACAATACAAGCACAATATTCATCCAACTACAGATTCTGTTCTCGGACAATCCTTTCGTAATGATGCACAGCATTCTAGCCTAAACAAAATGAAATATGTATTTGAATGTGTGAGAATGTTCTGTATATTATTTCGCATAGTACTATATCGTCATGTGTTAATAAGAGACAATGAACAAATAAATTAAAAATTGCTTAAGGAATTTTCTAATAATTTAATGAAACAATTATGTGAACAGTGTGATATTCAACTGGAAGATAATAAACATTTACACATTGATGGAAAGCATTCGTTTTTGAATTTTTTTACATCCCCCAAGCCTGTCAAAAAAAATCACTGATAAAGTAACAACAGAAATCGACTGTTGAAGGTCGCAGCAGATTGATATATCATAGGGCTTATTTTGAGTTTATTTTTTGATCTTGTTATTACATGACGTGAAAATATTTTGATTTTCTTTCAAATCAAAAATAATAAAAAGAAAATTAATGTAGACTATAGCGAATTTAATAGTAAAATATCAATTGTTTTAAATGTTGTTGTGCACTAGTATTTAAAGTATAACTGATTAATAAATATTCAATTGAGAAAACTATAAAATAAAAACCAATTATGGAAACAAATCAACAATAGAATGACATACGAATTAGTAAGGTAGAAGAAACAAAGAGTTTATTGGTCTTCGATTTTTATGGTTTCTTTTTTTTTCATTTTTATTAACATACTCAACACTGTTACTGATATCAATAGACATGTACAGTGAAGTAAAACATCGTCATAATAGCTCTTTAAGAACGATTATTAATATCTTATTTTTTGTTATGTATTCATTTCGCTTAACATTTCTTTGTTGTTGTAACAGATTGGATGTGATAATGACAAATTTACACACGAAATCGACGCTCATATCCTCACGATAAGATAAAAAAGCCGAATACTGAAATTGAATGCTTGCTGCAAGGATTTATTTAATAAGGGTGTGAAAAACGAAAGCGATAGCTCAAGCAAAATGAAATCAAGAATGTTCACGCTCGATATAACTTTTTATTAAACATTAATATTATTCTCATTACATATTATAATATGAGCTCTAAAAATACAAAAAAAAAAAAAAACTAAACCTCAACAGGTATACTCATGATTTTATCATTTATGCTAATTATTTTTCTGATTGATTGCATTATGTTAATTATAATATTAGATTCAGTAGTAAAAATTTTCAAATTTTCGATTTTTTTTTTCTGTTCTATTTCAAATTGATTCTCAATAAATCATCGGAATCATTTTACTAATTTTTTTTTTTTAATTTTTGATTTATTTGAAATTTCTCTCTGTCTGCTATATCAAATGCAGAAGAAAATAAAGAAAAAAAAAAACACTTTAATATAATAGAAGAACAAGAAAAATGCAGAACAACAACAACAACTATTAACAGTTTTACAAATAACTGTTGCCGCTATTGTTACTACAAATTATTTTTCATTTCGTTTATCCTGACACACAGCAATAATAATAATAGCAAATCGAAAATGTGTGCATATGTATGTGTGGTATGTGAATAAAAGAAAAATGAGCTCAAGACATGAACATATTCATTCGAATTGAATTGAATTAAAGAGAAAGGAAAAAAAAAAAATACAAACCGCATAAGTACAAGCCAAGAAAAAAAAAAAAAAAGAAAATTGCACAAATTGAGAATGAAACAAGAACGTACATGAGAATAACTAATGAAGTCGATTTTGATTACTTTTTGCTGCTAATATTCGATCGATCATACTTTTAGCATATTTAACACGAGTAAACAATTGTTTTGAACAACCACATTGTTCTAATCCTGCTAAACGATATGTACGAATTTCACGATGTTCATTTATATAAGTAACAGCACTCATTAATGGACATAAAATAACTTTAGTATGATCTTGAAAGAAATTAATCTAAACAAAATGTAAAAAAAAAAAAACAACGAAAAACTTCTTTGCCTCTTTCTTTCTATTTTAATAAGTTGATTTTTATCAAACCTGTAATGTGCCATTGGAAAGATAAAAAACTATAGCATTGCGTGTACGAAACCATGATTTAACAAATGGAAGCCGAGAAAGTTCATCTCCAGGTCTTGGAGCATGTGCAGCACCAGCCTTAACAAAAAAATTTTTTGTTTAAAAAATTTCTTAGACTTAAATGCACCCTCACCCATTTCTCAAATACAGTTCATAAGCTTTTTTTACTTCTAATACTAGAAAATATTTCGGAATGTAAACTATATTTTACAAGAAAGGAAGAAGAATATCACTGCCTTGGAACTAATTCTAGTTGTAGTTCTGAACAGAAAGCCGACCTCAAACTAAGTTCATACGCTTGATCGTTTAAACTTCCTATACAGAAAAACAAACTACATCGTAGTCGGTATACTATCGAACGAGTAATTCGAAACTAATGGCTGTTAGTGACTTATCCAAGGTCATTCCACGGTTAGTAGTAATGAGTTTTGATCACAATATTTTGTGAATATGTTTCGAACAGTACAGTCACTCAGCTAAAAATATAATGCACCGCTGATTTTACAAAAAAAAAGCTGCATTCAAAAGAAAATCACGTATTTTTTTTTTTTTGAGTACCCTTCTCAGGACTTGTGTGTTTGTATTCAAACGGAAGAACGTAGAAAGAAAAACAAGAAAAAATAAACACTCCAAATAGTGTCTAGTAAATGTAAAAAAGAAATTTCGTTTTCACCAGACATATTGCAATTGAAAAAGGGAGAGAACTTATTTTTAATTCTTATGTTCTACAGAGAAGTATCTGAGAATTTTTACTCTAATACATAGAGATTGATCAACTCTGACAATTTCCAAATTTTTTGATGAACTATTCTTCAGAAAGGAACATACGTTTCCTTAAGTAAAATTTACCTTAAGCAAATGTTCGTCCATATAAGAAGTAAAATACTGAAAACAAAAGAATCAACAAAAATTAATGAAGAATAAATAAAATTATAATGATTACTTTCAGTAAAGTAACTTTCTTTTTTAATTGATCGGAATAATCTTTCATAGTACATAAATGTTCATAACCTTCTCTATCAATATATTGTAGATTTTCAGCTCCACCAGCGGTCATAATTAAACGTGTTGAATCATTAAATAAAACACCAACAGAATCATCACATAATTGATAACCTAAACCATATTTATCGGAATAATCAACCCATTTTGATATCCAAAGCATTGGTGCTGATGCGGGATCTTCCGCTTCATCTTCATGTTTATCAAGTTTTTCATTTGGTTTCATTTGTATTAAATGTTCTAATTGTCTTTGAAGATCAATAGCTAAATGTAAATCATCATTGACTTCTTCATTTATTCCACTTGTTGGTACAAATGTTTGACCATCAAGACCTGTTAATTGTCTAGCCATTTGTGATGATAAAACAATATCAGTTTGATTAGGTACAGCTGATGCTGCACGTCCACCAAGACCATGAACATCAGTTGCACGTTCATTCATTAATATTGGTGCTGGTAATGTAACAACTTGTTGATGACGTGATGCAATTAATACTTGTTCATTTTGTTGTTGTTCTGTAAATGGGCGACGTTGTTGTTGTTGTTGTTGTTGAATAGTTGTTGTTATTACTTTATTAGCATTAATCATAATCGGTTGTTGTGGTTGATTTATCGGTGCCATAGATGAATAACGTGGCGCAACTGTACAAACGGATGTTGGTAATGTTGCTGGTGTAAAACCAGAAAAAAATGGATCCATATAAATTTGTGCCATTGTTGGACGATCATATGGTTCATGTCTTAAACAACGTTGAATAAGTAAAACACTTTCACGACTTATACGATTATCTGGTATTAAATAATCATTTTTACGTATTTTTGAATATGTATCTTTTAATGATGATGTTTCAAATGGTGGTTTACCAAGTAATAATGTATATAGAATACAACCTAAACTCCATACATCAACTTCATAACTATGACCTAGATAGTAAAAGAATATTAAAAACAAAACAAAATATTTGAACTTAAGATTTAACCTTTCTTATTGATCACTTCAGGTGCAACTATAACATAAAGAAGAAAAAAAAATAAGAGAAGAAAAACAACAACAACAAAGACGTACTATAATTTGGAGTGCCACATAGTGTTCTAAATAAAAAGAAATTATTAATATAGTTAGATATTGCATTCAATACAGAATATTATCCATTCAAATCTAGTTTAAGAAATTTGATGATGAAAAAAGAATTCATGTATATCTTAGAAAAGCATCACTCATTTTAATAGAATAAGTGATCACGTAATAGATCCGTATTCATTTTTTCATTCTTATATATATATACTTAAGTGATTCATTTATAGAATAACTAAAATTTTACTTTTCTATTTCTTCTATGAAAGATTTACTTTTGAAAAGAACGTAAAATTTTCTATGTTTAATAACAAATAAAACATATCTTTCGCATTGAATTTTACCGTTTTCTATCAGCTTCATTTTCTATTCTAGTTGCTAAACCAAAATCTCCAATTTTAATTTCCATTTGGTCATTAAGAAAGAGATTTCCCAATTTAAGATCTCGATGAATAATACGTTTGTCATGTAAATAAATACATGCTTCAACAATTTGTTTAACAAAATAACGTGTTTCAGGTTCCGTAACTGTTTTTCGTCGTCGATGTAATTCCATTAATGACTAAAAAAACAAATTTTTAATACTACCAAAACAAAAAAAAACGAAATCTTTTTACTCGTCGTCTGCAAAGTTCAAGGATAATATAAACATTATTTTCATCTTCAAAATAAGAAAAAAATTGAACAATATGTTTATGATTAAGTGATTGATGTATTGTCACTTCTTGTTGCATCTAAATAAAATAAAAATTGAATTGATTTAAGAAAAATTGTTTTCTTCTACTTTTTCTTTTTGATGAGGTTTAACAAGCATTGATTTAGGTACAACTTTTCCAGCAAATGCTTGACCATTACTAATATCGATCAATTCATAGCATCGAGCGAAACCACCCTAATTTATATAGAAAATAAAATATAAAAATGAAAAATAATCAACTAACTTTGCCAAGAAATTTGCCTTTGGAATATTGAGTACGTGTTCGTGGATCAATAATAACATTTGGAATATTAAATTCATCTTTTGTTGAATCCATTGTCTTAATTTTTAGTATTATTTGAATTATTCTACAATATTTATAGAGATTTCTGTTTCAAGTTCTTATTGATCGTAAAAAAGAACCAGTATGATCATCTAGAAAATTAATAGTAAATGCGTTAAAAGTGTGATCAGTCGTTTCGTCGAATAGAGGAAAAAACATAATAGTCAAAATAGGCAATGATTCAATTGCATACACACATATATATATACATATATGTATATGTTGTATAGTCGATTTAAATTCTTTCTTCTGCATTGATATCGACCTCGATAGTATAAAATGGCAATTCTACTTTTTTTTGTAAACAAGTCTTTGTCCGCCAAAAGACCAATGAACCTTCATATTATGATTGGTTGCTTTAAACTAAAAAAGGAATATGTCATTTGTATGCATAAATCGAATCTGATTAAAAAAAATCCAAATGAAAGTATATATATGAATAAATAATCATGATTGGTTTTCTTTTTTAAATAAAGTTTGCCTATTAATCGGAAGAATAGCTGAAAAAGAAATCTATTAATATAAATTTAGAAAAAAATTTTATGAACTTGTTTCTTATATCATAAACAGTTATTATGTCAAAATAAATGTGGACTTACTGTTTGCTTTTACATTTTGATCAATGTCGTTTTAATGGATTATTTTGAAACTTAATGACTTTTCACATGCATAACCATTACTGGCTTCTATAAAAAATGTAAATGAGATCAAATAACAGGTAACATTCACGTGTGTATGTATATATTCGCTTACTTTGACGTCTCTTACAGTATAATATCAAATGACAAATGGCTCACAACATTCTGTAGTGGTGATCGAATAATTAGAATATGTATTGAATAGTAACAAAAAATAAGTGACATTTATCAAAGCATAATATTTCTTTTTAAAGACTCTTCTATTAACCAAAATAGGTTATTTTTATCGAAAATTATCAATCATGATATGTATGCACTATGAGTTATTAGTTTAACAATCAATCAAAAAGTGTATTTACAAAACATACCAATAATCTTATTCCATAATTACTCGATAGAATGTGAAGAATTATTATTTATTGTTAATGATGTTGTATAACTGTTTAATATACGAAATAAATTTGTACTTGTGTGTTCATTCTGATGTTCTTCAGAAATGATGTCGAGCATCTCGACGATTACAAACTTTGGTATTTTATTTTTTTTTGTACCATTCTATTAAACACGTCTTTCTCTTTAAGTAGTAACCATTGTCTTTGTTTTTTTTTGGAGGGGGGGGGGGAGGATTTAGTAATAAACATAAAATTCAAAAACCTTGGCATAACCATGTTGTTGAGTAGCATCTGAAACAAAAAAAAAATTATTCTATCAAGGCAAAAATACAATCAATTTGCGTCTAGAGAAAAAAATCGACTTTAAGGTCAATAGACATAGAGATATTGTATTGTGATCGGTTGCTAAGTGAAAATAAATTGAAGTTTGATTTGATCTTGTTTTTTATCGTAATTTATTAGAAAAATTCTTATTTGTTAATTTTTGCTTTAGTAATTTTTTATTTTCTTTTAAAAACCGATTTATAGGATAGAGAGCGCTAAGATCGATTTGTTCATGTGTAATGCATAGTTTGTCTTACCAATAGTATTCAACTTGAACACATTACTCACAGATTTTTTATTCTTATTAATGTCAAAACTCATAACATCTGTTTGTAGTACGAAACTAACGAAGATATATTTGTATATTCAAGATCAACAAAGATATTAAGCTTCATTACTAGAGTGTAGCCCTAGGTGTTAGAAGGCTTTCCTTCATCTACATGCACACTCTTATGAAGAACACCGTTTAATATAACTGATGGTTGATTATTTAATGTTCTAAATTTCATCTTTTTAAAGGTCTTTACATCATAATACTTTTTGAATTCATAACTATCTAACAAAAGAGTAAATCTTCTTAATCGAAATACATGTTTCAGTCAAGTGCGGCAATATTTTGTCTGCCGTAGAATGAAATGTGATAAAGAAAATTATATTGGTATTTGCATTTCTTAGTGATACACTGGCAGAACTAGTCTATATTATGAAAAATTTATTTGCCTGTAGATATGTTTGAGCAACACACTTTTATTTCATGTTCCGATCAAACAAGATATTGAGCGCTGAACTAGTTGTCTCTCTGAACAAGTGAACTGATTCATTCTCAAGGTATTTTGGGAAACTTAATTTTATGGAATCTTTAATAGTCCAAAAACATATTTAATAACTGTAAATGAATAATCATAGTCTTCATACGAAGTAGAATTCAGATCAACCTCATAAACTATGCCATCCAATGTTCTACTCGAGTCAATGTCACTAGATTGGATTCCTCAGACGTATTTGAAATCTGATTGCGTATGATACATTTCGATCGAATTTATGTCGCTAGATACAATTAGATTCGATCGTTAAAACCTTTCACATCTGACATGAACAGCATACTTCATCGTGTCAAATAATTATCAAAACAATTCGTCATGGTCAACAGTTTCAAAATCTTAACAGCGAAAGCTATCGAATGTTATAAGATCTGGTTAGTTGCAGTAGCCGAATCTCATCGTTTTTGATAATACAAATTCAGCCAGAATATACTTACATTCGACTATCGTATACAGATGAAAAATACTGTAACTAATCGAGTATTATCGAACAATGTTCGATCCATTGGATTTCAGTATGCAGCACGACTTTGAACTCATTCGATTTGATTTGGTCAAGCAAAATTGAATCTGACTGATGGTAGAATAGCATCTAAGTAAACACTAGTATCGCTTATCATAGTCTGCTCAATGTTATAGGACCGATTTCAGTAACTGCGTGCGTACGATAGTGCTTGACGGTTTCAATTTGGCTGATAAACAACACAAAGGAGTCTTATAGATTTGATTCTATCAGCGATCACTTTGAAACACTTTTAGTGATGAGTTTAACACGATAGAGATGCATCCCCAGAGGGTGATATAATATTATCAGTTGTTGGCCCCCTTCTTACAGTGTGAAATTAAGTAAACTACTACTAAAATATCTGACCATATGCTATTTGGTGCTACTTCTTCAAATCAAACTTGGTCAGATAGCTATAAAAATGGAAGCTAGTACTTATCAAAAATGATATATTTGTAGTCTCGAATTTAGAAAACAGAATTATATCAATACTTTGCCTTTGATCAAAAATATAGATAAGAAAGATATTTGAAAAAAAAAAAATTTTTGTTTGTTCGAAATTTATCATACAAATAAATCTCCTGTTATAGCGATAAATAGTAATGTGATAGAAGAAAGAACTAAAATAAAAATATTTCACTTCAACTATTAAGTTCATACAAAGAAAGAAATGAGTAATCGTGCGATCGCAATATGACCATGTTAGCAATTAAAGTTTCTTGAAGTTGACATTCAAAAAGCCAAGTCAATTTTAATGTTATGCGGCAACTTTTGTATCCTTTTTGATATTTAATCAAAAAGGATAAACAACATCATATCGGCTTAGTACTCATTCTTCAGAAAAAGTAAAATAATATTTTTAAATTCTACTACTAATGATTTCTAATTGTTGAAAAACGTTAATTTTATAATACACATTCCACGCTATCTGTTTTTTTACCACTATTTTTGTTACATATACCAGATACATTGTTCACTTAGGGGTGTGGATGCGGACAATTCTTCATGCTGTTTTATATCGTAACAAACAATCACCGAAATGACAATATTGTTTTCGAAAAAATTGCTCTCAGTTACATGTGACAGTAGAAACGAAAGAAAAAACACGTAATTAATTCTTTTTGATATATATAAATAGAGTTCTCTTATATTTTACAAAGAAAGTTAAAGAATTTTCAGTAATGTTTTATGCCTTGTTCTTTTGGTACTGTCATGTCTAGTCTATTTTTCATTCATTTTTTCTGTTGTCTAGAACCAATGTGTATTTCCTCAACAAGATGATTCTTCAAGAGTCACAAAAATAAATCCAAAGCATAATTGTTTGGAGCATGATGAAAAAAAAAAATCTGATGTCGCTTGTTACACACTTTGTTTATCTTACAACATCAGTCCTTCTTTCATTACATTTCTTTTCGTAAAATTGACTTTTGCTTTTTTAACATAAAAATGGCCTCCGAACAGTTATTGGAATATTGCAGCGAATGTAATGTAATTGCGGCATGGTACTGCGTTCAGGATAATGCTAATTTTTGTGATCAACATAATACTTTAGCACATTCACTTAAGTCACAAAAGTTACACAAAATTGTCTCTATTGGTGAAAAAACCGTTACTATCGAAAATCAAACTGCTAAACCATTGAATTGTAAAGCTCATCACATGCCACTTTCTTTATATTGTTTATTTTGCAAGGTAATACAAACAAACAGTTCAAAATAGATTAAATTTCATGGATAAAAAATGAAAATTGATGTACAATAGTTATATTTGCTTAGAAGTCTTTCTAACAATAGGCATGCGAGATTAATGTAACCATATTATTCTCGGTTCCGTTGGATTTCGGCTTATGTTATAAATATTCTGTAGAAGAAAACTCTTCTCTTTCGAACTATACAGAACTATCTCAAATTATTTTTATCAAATTTTTCGTAATATAGACTCCTCACGATATAATAGGGAAATTTAGATTTCGAAAATTTTGATAGAATTACTTGAAATAGTTCAGAGTTATTAGGCCTAAATCAGAAGTCTCTATAAAACTCGTATAACTTTTGAACAGAACAACTTAGACAAGTCAGTTCTGCATAAATCGAAAGACAAAAATTTTCTTCGATGAAATAGTTACAGTATAAAGTGAAATCCAACTGGGAAGTTTTTCATAATGTTGTCAACAAATATTTTGTATAAGAATTAGTGTTGAGCATCTTAACAAAATAAAATTAGGTTTCTGTCATTTTTCGATTTCAACTGTGATGCCTTTGAAATTTATTTATTTTTTATTAAATACTTTTTAACAAATTAATATAGAAATCATTAAAATGAAATATTTTACTATAATATAGATTTCGATTGAAAACTGAGAACAATGGCGAAAATCATCTTTTGCTTATTAACTAGTAAATAATTGTTTGAAAATCTGTAAAACAAGATTATAGCTGAATTACGATTAACTTTTTTTAAAATATTCGACTATTTTGTGTCATAATCATTATTCTCAAGGTTCATTTTAACATAATTTTTCTACTTGTTATTAGCATAGACAAATTGATTAACTATGTACAAATCAACTATCATATGTATAATTTATATCATCAATTGTATTATGTTGTACAAAATTCATCAGTAATTGCTTCTTTTTTTTTTTGTAGGACGTTTGTTGTGTTGCATGTCTATCGGTTAATAGTCATAAACAACATAATGATCAAGTAAGATCAGTTGTTGATGTAGCAAAAGGAGAAAAAAATATATTGAGCAAATATCTGGAAAAAATTCGAAAATTACAGACTACATTTATGAATGAATTGAGTCAATTACAACAAGTACTTAACAGTAAAATTAAATAATTGATTATAGAAATTTTGTTTCTTGATGATTAATTTATTAGATATTGATTCTATTGAATCGAAAAGTAATCAAGAACTTGACAAACAATTTGATCGAATTGTAGTATGTGTAGAAGCTAGACGAAATGTATTGAAACAACGATTAAAAGAAAAATCTCAAGTATAAGATAATAAATTTAACTATATTATAAAAGTTTTAGTAAATTTTTCAGACATGTCGTGATAATATTTATTCGAAACAAGAAAATCTTAATAATATCAATTCGAGTTTAAAAAAATGTTTAGAAGAAGGAAAACACGTATTAACACTCAATGATTTTGCTGCATTGTCTCGATCGAAAGGTATTATTGATAAAATGAAAAAAGTTGAAAACGAAAATGTTGAACATCATCATTATAATCATTTGCCTGACTCGATTTCATTTCATATCTCAATTCAAACTCTTCTCGAAATGATTAATACGGCCGGCATTGTAGGAGAAATACGTGAGTATTTTATTTTCTTCGAAATATTTTATAGAAAAAAAAAAATCGATGCTCTTTTATAGCTGCACCATCATTTATAAAAGAGAACTGTAAAGTTGATCGTACCAATCTCGAAGTTGAATGGAAACCAATTCAATGCGAACCACCAATAACAGCTTATGTCTTGGAACTTGGGACAAATAATATGATTTTTCATGAAGTATGCGTTCTTTACTTTTTCTTCAAAAAAGAAAATTCAATCGAAATTTCGATAGAAAAATTGTTTTAGAAGATCATCTGAAATATATAGAATATCGATTTATTCTGTAGGAAAAATTTCTTTTGGAATCGAATCGAGAGTGAAAAGGAGGCGACTGAAAAACAATCTTATCTACCATCATACTTTCGAAAAAATATGGTTTACAAATAACTTCAGTACTGATCGAATAGTTTTACAGAATTGAACAAGATAGAGATTGTCCAAGGACTTGTTCTATATGTCATTTATGACAGAAACATACTTGATACGAAGAATTAGAATAAAAAATCTTAAATTGGCTTGTCAAAAAACGATGAATGTACTCTATAATTTTCTTGATTCCAGTAGTTTTATTAAATTTTTACAGTCAAAAATTGATCCAATGGTTTGCCATAATATTTTGTGAAAATACATCTGCATTAGACGAAAATGTTGCTGAGTTTTGATAGAAAGAAAAATAAATGTTACATGTTATTTATTAATAGGTTTATCGTGGTTTGGAAACAAAATGTCATCTGCAAGGTTTAAAATCAAGCACATCTTATGTATTGCGTTTATATGCATCTTATGAGAGACAAAGTGGAAAAACTATTCTACTATCATTAAAAACGTTAGATTTTGGTTTGTTTTATGCTTTTATAATATTCTTTCAAATAAATAATTTTTTTTCGATTTGTCTTAGATTTAAACAATTGGATATTATCTGTGTCCTCCTCATATGCACCATTGAATGCTGAAAATACACGTGAATCATTGTTAGATGGACAGTTTACAACAGGTGCTGCAACTTCCTACAGCTATAGTAATGAATGGATTAAAGCTACATTTCATCATCCTGTTCCAGTAACAAGTGTAACAATTGCACCACTGTATAAAAATCCTAAAGTATGGAACCCACAAAATGGTAATTCTGGCACTTTACAATATTCTCATGATAATAACAACTGGATAACTGTTGGAACTATCGCTTATGTTGGAAGACAACAGCAAAAAATTGAGATTGATAATGTTACAGCTCAATATTGGCGATTATGTCATAATTGGTGTCTTGGAACAAGCAGCTTTTTATTTAAATAAACATGATGTGAAACTAATCTACAACGTATGAATACTGAATGCTGACTTTAAATCTTTTTGTTGTCTTCTGCGGAATTCAATATATTTTTAAAAAATTTGTAAGACAAGCAGAATTGTCTTTACTGTTCGAATACTATCTATTTCTTGAAACTTTCATGGCTATATTAATTTCATTACATAAATTTCGAATATCAGATCAACTAATTACTATCCATTTGAGAATATATAATATGTTCCATTGATTTTTGAATAACTTTTGATAGAAACATTATATAGATATCTACAGTTTTCATTATTCAAGAGAAAAGATCCCGGGACTATCGATATATATATATATATATATATCAAAATTCGATTAATCAATGATTGACCAATCATATGAGTTCTTAGTAGAGATTTTTGAAAATGGTATTCTGAAGCCACTTCTTTTTCAATTTAGACTTATAATATAAGTAATCAAAAAAGAAAAATTCTTCTCTTTCGATCTACTCAAGGACATCATTCGTAACTTCTTCCATTCATGAGTTATAAGTCATTTTCTAAGATCTGCGATCTCAGTCCGTTGGCCTAGGATCATCCAAAAAAGTGGCTAGAACGAAGTGATTTACTGTACTGAATCGAATAGTGATATTTGCTTATAGATTCAATCTAATCAGTCACATTTATCTCTATGTTTCTAAAATTTCACAATCAGTCATCATGTAACGAAGGAGTCGATATTTTTGAAACATTAATATGACAGTGTCATATCAGTTCGAATATAAAAACAAATATCATCATTTGATGCAATATTGCAAATTACTTCTATCCAGCTACCTTTTCTAGTGATCTCTAGTCAATTAACTAATATCGGAAATCTGTTATAACTCTTCAAAGAAAGCCGTTAGAAATGTCGATCATGAGTAAATCGAAAGAGAAGAATTTTTTCTTTTCGATTAGTCATATTACGAGTCCAAATCGACAGGAAACTAGCTTCAGAATGTCATTTTCAAAAATCTTCACTAAGAAGAGTGTGGATGTGAGTGTGTAGATTCGGATGAGACAAGATTCACACTCCCACCCACATCGTTTCAGCATATTCTTTGCATTGGGAAAACAGAACATTTATGGGAAAATATGCACTATGGCGTGTAGGATTCTTTTTTATTCGGTTTTAAATATCTTCGTTTTGTCAACAATATAAGAAAGTACACAGCTTGTGAGAAAAAAATGTATTTTTAAAAGATCTGAAAAATCAATTAAAGTAGAAAAACGAAAATATACATCCACCGCAGAAATGAGTGTTCTTGCATNTGTATTGTAATTCAACATTTACCGAATCTTAGTCGAGCATTCTCAACAAGCATGCTAGATGTTTTACAAATATTATCTAAACCAAATATTCACTTAACCATTAATATCAGTGATCACTCGTTCGTCAGCATCTCTTAGAGTTGACATTCACGGCTGGTCGCCTCCTCTGTAAAATCTATCTACTGAACAAATTACCCTCTGGTTTGTACAATCTGTTCAAGTAACATTGTGCTTCTCTGCATAATATTTCTAGCTTATAAGTAACAGAATCCTCGACTGAAAATTGAAAATACTCCTGCTATAATGGAACTAATCAGAGATACAATACACTGCATCGACGCCTATAAAATATCAATTTAGGCAAGCGATTGATTGGTTCTAAGTCAACATAGCAAAGAGCGGACACGAACAGGACACAAATAAACTTTTGTACTTGACTACATTCCAAACATGAACACTCGGATTGGATCAAAATTGTTCTTGAAAAAAATATGCGATTAGTTAAAAATTCTGCCTTAGAAAACTCATAAGACAAAACCTAGATATAGAAAACAGCTTAAAGAGTGAAACTCAGGTCAGAGAGAAGGTTTGGTTGATAGCTGAGTGTCGAAAACGTCGGAGTCATAGAGAACGCGGTGGCTTGAAGACTGATTGGACCAATAGCTACTATAGAGGAAAATATATGATCGAACCCACTGCAGAAAATACGGAACTTAATGAAGGAAAAACTGGAGATGAACATGGTTGGTCGATAGTATTCCTCAAAGCATACATAGCCATGTTACATAGTTAATCTGATATTTCAAATATATACGCAAATACATCACTGTAGAAAAATGTCCATAAATGCATAAAACCTAACGTATTCGGTTTTTCCTTTTGCTGCTCCTCTAAGTAACGGGAATAAACTATTTAAAGTTAAACACATTGACCGGTGCTCAACAACTTGCTACATCAGTCAAAACAATTGATGGAATCAATGTTCAATGCAATGCTGAAGAAGAACCAGTGAACGAGTGGACCTAGTGTTCCGGCAATCGTGATGGTTGGTGTAAACATGGCAATGATTGCATCTATCGTCATATAACATGCAAGTACGGTGATGAATGCATGTACGATCAATTTCCATTTAGCCATTCGACTCAGAGAAATATTGTACCGAATCCAAGATATAGATCGGCAGGGTGTGGGTGTGGGTGTGTGTAATGGAACGATGTGAGACAAAAGGATGATGAACCTCCGCATCCACACTCGCGTCCCACATCACGTCCCACCCACACCCACACCAGAGATGGCACCGGTACCGATAACCGGCCGGTCCGATCCGGTCCGGTACCGGTCTGGACTTTGGACCGACTGGTCGACCGGTTTAAACCGGTCTAACCGATCCAAACCGGTCTAAACCGGTCTGGCCGGTTTAAACTGGTCTGACCGGTCTAAACTAGTCTGATCGGTCGAAACCGCCTTATACCGGTCCATATTCTTCACTTTCCCGCTCTATGATGGGAATCAGATGAAGAAACAATTGGCACCAAGACTAGTTCCACTGACCACACAGGAATTTATTTTAAAAACAATTTTCAAAATACCCATCAGTGAGACTATTGTTATCAACGGGGAAACATTATGCCAATATGCGTGAAAGTAAGAAGGTAGCCCGCAAGAGAGTTCACTATGAAACAAGGCTTCATTTCAAGCCTTAGTCTGCTGTCTGTAGATCGATATTTTGTCGGTAGGCCGGTTTTTCTTTTATAAACTGATATATCATCAGCATCATGTTTAGTGCCGGTAGGCAAGTTTTACTCGGTAGACCGGCCGGTCCGGTCCGGTCTTATTGTTTTGGGCCGATACCG
Source organism: Rotaria sp. Silwood2 (assembly GCA_905329745.1). Lineage (NCBI taxonomy): Eukaryota > Metazoa > Rotifera > Eurotatoria > Philodinida > Philodinidae > Rotaria > Rotaria sp. Silwood2. Next base: position 6,833 of record CAJNSZ010000336.1, on the reverse strand, counting down.
GTAGCGGTCTGAAAAAACTAGACCGGTTCCATCTCTGACCTACACCCATCCATACCTTCAATTCAAGTTCTTCCTCTAAAAACTTCTCTTGATTATTATCACACCATGTAGCATTTTATCAAAAATGATCTAAAAGGAGTATTGAAGTATATAGGGTGGAACTTTAACTTCTTCTTCTGACTACCATACATTTTGGTAGACACTAATTGATGTATGATGTAAGGCCGTGTATCAATAACATCTCGTTAAAATATATAAGCTGATTCGTTAGCGCATTCATAGAAGATTGCGTAAAACGACGGCGAAGAAATTTGTATCAAGATAGATTGAATATAGCAATATGCCTATTAATAGCGATAACAGCTTTATCGTATTTCTCATTTTAATCCCGAAGGGATTGCGCTTAAAGCTTTTTCGCTGGGATTATTAGTCTGTAATCTCTTATCATATGTGGTCAAATAACAAAGCAAGAGAAATGAAACACGTTCAGCCTTTTGACTGATTTCTTGAAAAAAGTGCAAACTTTTTGTGACAATTTTTCTTGGCATAAAAGTTATGAAATGCAATTGTCTTTTTTGTTTGACGACTATGGAATAGATCAAATGTATCGCTTGATCCATTCTATGACCAATTTCTTAATAGCATTATTGTAATATTGACTGAAGTTCATATCGGTCGTTGCATTATCTAATTTACAGATTGATTTTAGATCATTTGTACTATTCACAGTACTACTACTGAGGAAAATACTCGTTTGGTCGGTTTCAATCTTCGCTATACACACAATCGGCACTATGCAGTGTCGTTCTTCATGATCATAGGTAAGTTCATCCATATTTCTCACTTCATTTTCTTTACTGTTAATGAGCCACTTGTTGCTATCAATTGACCATTTGACAATGGTAGAATACTGTTCGACAAACTGTTGTTTGATTCGAGCCAGCGTAGTTACAGTTCGAGGGTAAGGATCATCGAGTGTCAACATATTAGTATGGGGGGCTCTGGGGAAATATGTTTCGATGCATGCCTCTTCGAGGTTACCAAGCAAAGTATCGATCGTAGTCAAATGGTTGATTAATTCGTCTATATGCCACCTTCTCTCAATTGAGCCAAATGCACGTTCAAACGTATGAATTATTTGTTCGTACACTTTTGTCTTATCTTGAATATCTCCTAATATACAGATACATTAAAATATCTTTTTAGCATTCGTACACTCTTACCTATTTTTTTCTCAATTATTTGTTGAAAGTCACTTTGATGGTGAGAAAGGCTTGTATCGTACATTTGATCAACCCACTTATCGGTGAGCAACCAAAACAAAATACTGCATATACCAGTTGAGTCTATTGTGGGATTGTTCAGTTGATTTTTCGACGACAACAGCTGTAAAAATGGAGATAATGTGTTATCTGATGTTTTTCGCGTGCCATCGATCGAACGTCGTTTCATAACGTGATCGAAAATTTTCAAATCGTCTTCATCACTTATCCGCACTTCTTGACTATCAATCCAACTCAAGCCAAAATCAATGAGTATAAGTTTAATCTCATCGATTGGTACATGCATATAATCATGATGCACCATGATATTATTCGGTTGCAGATTCCGATGAAGAACGTGATTCTCATGACATCGTTTAATAATGCCAAGCAATTGACGAGTTAGAGATAATGCTATATGAAGAGTAATCTCCGCTTTGTGCTTATTGATAAAATCTTTGAAAGTTAAATTGGAAACCACTTGAGTGATTATCCACATCGGCACATCGCCTTTTCGTTTCACATCAAGAATGTTACTCTGATAGATGGACGCCACCGACGGATCATCTAGACATTATGTGAACGAAAGCAAACAGATTATATATTGACAAAAAGACTGATTTCTACGTTCAACAAACGAAAAGAATTTGAAACCGTTACAACTTTTTGTCCAAACTGTTTCAACCAAAGTTAGATACTCATCCTCACTATGACAAACAAACTCTTTTTTTATCTCTGGACAATTTACTCACAGTAAGATCTCGTAACTTGAACATTCGGCACAGATCAAGTTTTTATTCGAAAGCAAGATAGAACGCTCATTCAGAAAATCGATACGTGGAACGTAGAAAAAATTGATACGTACTCGCATCTGACTTTTTTATACCGAGCTTCAGTAAGGTCGAGTTCATAGCTGATTGGCTATTGACATTACTAACAATCATGAGATCGACGAGAAGGAGAACAAAGTAAACGAAAAAACAAATCCATCCCAAAATTCAGAAGAGAAAAGTTCGGAAAAAAGTATCGAAGAACATCTAAGCTGATGAAAAATTAAGTGGTCTCATCATTCATGATTCTTTCTCCCTTTATTGGTCATCAACAGCATGTGTTCAAATTCAGACAGGCATACAGAAGAAAACATTGGATTTTAAAGCTCAGATTGATATGAAAGATAGTTGAGAACGAGAAGACCGATCTGACTGGAAATTTCAGAGAGGTTTCGTAGTTGATAGTTGAGACGAATTGAGTTATTATATTTTGCTGTTCAAGACACTATATAGTTCTCGTGTATTGATAAGACTGACCAGTAATGCCCCGATTCCATGCTTTGCTTCTTTACCAATTTCTAGATTATGAGAATACACCGGAGGGACCACCGAAACAACTCAAGACACTAAATACATTCCATAAGGTTCACATTCCTGCGACTTCTATCCACAAGTTAAAATCGAAACGATTACTTATCTATCAGGATTCCAGTGCAGATATTTCCCATCCTAAATAAACATAATCTAATGTTCGCGGATGACATAATCTGAATATTGAAGCTACCTTTTTCTAGAAACGAGGACGATCTTCATCCCTCTCAACTCAAAAATTTCAATTATTGTTTATACTACTGGTTTTGACTTCTAGAAAAAAAATTTTTTTCCGCAGGTGCCCGCTAGTCTTTCAAATACAATAACAGTAACTTTTGCTAGAAAGACAGAGACAAGTATTTGAAAAAAGTCTTAAAAACAGCAGTATTGTGGGCCGAAATTTTTACTATGAATTATTGGGACACAAACACATGTTCTTTGATAGAATCAATCAAATTGGTTATCATATTTGACTGACTCTAAAGGAGCACATTGAAAAACTGCATTTTGAACAAGTTTTACTCTAATACAAGATGATCGAGAAACAATTTCTCAAAGTGAAAGTCACATGGATCCGGAAAATTATTGCCGGTGATCGATTTTCTACTAACCAATTTTTAGAAGTTAAATCTTTCCTCCTTGCTCTGAACATTCTATTACCTGTACCAAACAAATCAGGTTCATGGAAAAACAATAAAGGTTACATTTTTATAGATAACTTCCATTCTATATAGCCGTGGTACTTAGTGCATTTACTATATTCTTGAGAGCTGTGAATAGAATAAAAAAGCTGTTAGCGCAATCCCTTGCGGGATTAAAAATGTGGAACACGATGGATCTATTATTACTAGTTAAATGGAAATCGTTTTGTTCCATTTCTTTGCGATACATTTGTAGCTAACCGTTTATATAATGCTTTAGAACTACAGTTCCTCTGTCACGGTCTGTGTTGGGTCACGTGAGTGTCTGCCACGGTCTGTGGGGGGGGGGGGCTTCAAGTTTCTACCCTTAAACACTTCAACACTCCTTTCAGATCGTGTTTCACAAAAAAATAAAGCTCTATCTTGATTCCAATGGAAACTGAAATTCATGAGAATTGAAATCAATGGTTAATCATATTGTTCTATTCTATTTCTACATACTTTCGAGTGCTTGCAACACTAGTAGTTCTCGTCGAGCTCGTAGTTCTTCGAGCTTACTCTTATGACAATATACTTTCATGGCGCCAAGACGATTATCGGTTGACTTGGTTGGATAGACCAAATAGACTTCGCTCGTGATATTACCCAGTCTCCGATTTGTCCATTTCCGTGGGGAGGGGGT
>CAJNSZ010000335.1:73503-112351 GCA_905329745.1 Rotaria sp. Silwood2 | reverse complement strand
TTTTTTTTGAAAAAATCCCTGTACCCCCCCTCAGGGATGGTCTTCTCAATAATGACAATTTTTTCTATAACTCAGCCATTTCTTGACGGATCCTGCTCATCTTCGGACTCGACCGAGACATTGTTAAGACTGAACTGTGTAGAAAATTTCATCGCGATTGGACTCTCCTTTCAAAAGTTATCGTGTAAACGGCCGGACGGACGGCCGGACATACTGACCCATTCTAGAGTCTACTCACTTTTTGAGTACACAAAAAAAAAAGAATTTTCGTCCATTTGGATAAAAGATTAGGCGTCATCATGTGACCACATATTCAGTCGTATAGAAAACCTTCTTTAAATTGTTTTTGTTCGAACGTATGCCTTCTTATTCGGGCTATTCTATATGTTGTAAAAAAAATTCAAACTGATCGATTTTATCATCTTTTGAAAGTTAGCTTAACTTAACTATACATCATAATACATCTAGATTTATTATCTATTTTCTTTTCTTTTACATACTTGAGTTCGAGCTTCGAGAACTTGTTTAAAATCGTTGGACATAGTAGCTAATTTGGACTAGAAAATAGGCATTTTTATGTTCTTTTTCTTTTCACGAAAAAAAAATTTACTTGTAAAACAAAAACAACTGAATTGGAATGCGTTTGAGAATTTTTCGACTTATATCCATGTGTATCTTGCATATACTTTAAATAAGAAAAAAAATAAATAAATTTTAAATATAATAATAATAAAAAAGAAAAAGAACAATCTAAATATACTTGTTGAAGTTGTGCAATTTGTCGATTTAAATTACTAATATCTTGTTTTATTGATAATGTTAAATCTTGAATTTCCATTGATTTATCATTAAATAATGATGATTGTTTAGCAACTAAAACAAAAAGAAAAATAATTAAGAAAATAAATCAAAAACTAACTTAATGATAATTGTTCTAATTTGAGAAATGTTTGTGATAAATCATGACCAATTCTTTTTGCTTGTTGCATAAATATACCGCGTTGTTCCATAGCTGATTGAGGATGTTGATGGCGATTAATTGGAGTATGAAGAGGACCACCAAGACCATTCTAAATTTTGAATATTAGTTATTCAAATATTAAATTAATATCATATTCATACCGGTTTACTAGCAAATGTTTTTACTGTTGTTTGAAATTCACTTGTACGATCACGTCCGTTCGACATTATAGTTAATGGTAAAAAAAATGATGATGATGATGAATTATTATTATTATTATTAAGATTTTGATAAGGAAATGGTTCAAGAGTTTCAACAATTGTTGTTGTCGTGGGCAGTGTTTTAGTTGTTGACGATGCCCAACGATGACGGGCTTCCTGATGCATACAATAGATCAGTTATTTTCTTTTTGAGCTGTTGTTGTTGTTTCCGCCCTCAAATAATAACTTTACCAATTGAAATAAGACGGAGAAAAAAAATAGATCTGAAAATTGTAAGTCTATTTTAATTTAAATAAGAATGAAGAAGCAATGATGATCATCATTTGTTTTTTTTTTTTTTTAGTTTTAAAGAAATAACAAATGAAACAGGAAAAAACACATGGGATCATCACATATCTTAAATTATCAAAGAAAAAAAACGAAAGAAAAACCACCAATAATTTGATATCATACGAAACATTGCAATACATCAAAAAGAGAACAAGAAAAGATAAATTAATTCGTTTTTATTTTCCCCTTGCATAAAATATTTAATTGGAATGAATAAATGAGATTCAAGAAATAGCGATGGTCACAGTTTTTCTTTTTTTTTCTTCATTTTGATGACGATGTTGAAATTAATAAACTTATCTAAAAATAAAAAGAAACAAGAAAATGCTTTGTTTTTGTTAAAAATCTTAGTAAAATTTTTTTTACTTGTTCTTGTGATGGACATCCAATAATTTGAAGATCTTCTTCAGAATATTGATCACGAATTAAAATAATTAGTTCTTGATATGCTTGTTGAATGTTATTCTAAAAACAAAAAAAAAACAAAAAATATATCTATAATTGTCTTATTAATATAATATTGGCATAAAAATCTGAATATCTAATAAGAGTAGATTAAATATGTAATTTTTAAAGTTATAATTGAGTATCAATTGTTTCGATTGCTATGAAAGTCAAGATTGGTTTTAGCTTATTTTTAACTTTGTGTAAACAGATCTCTTTTAGTACTATCGAAATTTGAAAACCTTCATATGCCATTCAATTAATTAGTATATCTTTGTATGCGTAGGATTTGGTTAGATCAGACAAATCTCAAAACGTTACGGATCTGTTAGGTAGCAGTATGTTATCTCCTCTCTTCTGCTATTCTATTGTTATTCATGTTTACTATTTGATATGTGTGATGAATTTTTCCTTTCGTTCGTTCTATGTATTGTTTTCTTTTTTCTTGATATTTCACAGGTGATTTTCCTTCTCGTGTATCATCACCTAGGGAATATTCCATCTTATGGATTTTTCCATTTGTTTCTTATATATATAGTAGTTCGTCTGTTGCAAAGAAGAAGAGGCATCAGATTATCTTAATAGTTATTGTCATCTTAGATTTCCCATGAGGATTACACTTCACAGAGTGTTTGTATTATCCTTTTACAGTTATGACCGTTTTACTACTTTTTTTGATTTTAGACAAGCTATTAGATCAATGATCGAAAGATATAGGCTTGAACTGAAGTTTTACATATGAGTAGATCTCATCATTATTAGACTACTTTGAAAGTTTAAATTGAAAAGTAAAGCTTCTTCTTGAAAATATTCAATGATGAAGAAACTTTCATATTTCAGTTATGCTAAATCAACGGAATAACACGACAAGAAGCTTTCTCTCTCTCTTTCATGTGATGATAAGTTCCTATTTTCGGGAAATTAACATGAAACAAGTTTCATGAAACGTTATTCCAGTGNTTGTCCTTACAATATTAAAATTCAGACCTTCAGTTAAGAGTCTGATGATAATTTTTCAGAAGGTATGGAACCTCGTTGTACCTGAAATGTTCACCGATGGAACGAATCCTTTATACGTAGTTACTGTACTCACTGAGCTCTACAAAATAGCAAATACCCGATTCGAAACGGAGACTCACACTTGGGGACCTTCCCTCGTAAGTGCAGAACATTGATTTTTAGAGTGTAGATGAGGCTCTTGTCTCCACTCGTGTATCATCAATCATTACAGTCTATTCACTTGGTCCTGGATCTAGAGACCTAAGTAAATCCAGTTACATTTCTTTAGTTGAATGCATAAAAATGTATTTTAGTTATACATCATTGAAATTTAGTCTGGAGCCTAGCAACAGTACCCATTAGTTTGTATCATTCATTGTATGAATTTATTATGCTCTTTTTTCTCGTTTGAAATATATTCATTGAACGTAAACTCGATAATAATTAGAATTCTATTCTTATAAAATACATAATAATGAAGTAATTAGAAAAATTTCTCATTAATTTTCTTAAAAAAAAATTGTAAAATAAAACTTACTTTAATAGGTTTAAATAATATTTGTTCAGTATCTTTATTTGCTAAATAAAGTGACATTATTTTAAATATATCTGGTAATTGTTTTTTCATTAAATTATAATTTTCTATAATAAGATCATGTAATATTTCAGGTTTAGCAAATGGTTGTTGTCTTAATGAAACTTTTTGTGTATTATTTTGATCATGATTCATTTTTAAAATAATTTGTGCTCGTTGTAAATATTGTCTTATTGGTCCACATAATTGATTTGATAAATCAGTTATATATAATTCACATGTTTGTTTTAAATGTTTATCAACTTCACGTTTTGAATCAATAAATGATTCTTTAACTTGTAATGTACCTTGAAGAAGAAAGTCTAGAAAAGCATTATCACGATTCATTGATAATAATTTGGATTTTTTTGATAAAAATTTCATTGCAGCTTCTTTTAATTTTGAAAAATCAATAACCATTTCTTTAACAGCAAAATCAACATTAAATGGTGCTATTTGCTCACGTAATATAAGTAAATGTTTAATTAAAAATAAACGACCATCTATAGGTGTTTTACGTTTTGTTATAAGGTCACTTGCAACTATTAATGATTGAACACACATTGTTAAAGTTTCTTGAGATAAACCTTGAAATATATTACGCTAAAAAAAAAAAAAAAAAACACGAAATTTTTCTTTTCAATTCAATAAATTTCATTTATATTTACATCAAGACAACGAAATAATTTTGATAAACAAACAAGTGCTCGTCGTACAGTTGGATACCACATACCATGAAGATCAGCAGGTGACGATACTTGTCCATCTTTTGTTGTTATAGGAGATGAAATAACAGAAAGATCAGTACCAGGTATAGTTTCAAAAAAGACTTCATTTGTTGAATCAACGGAAGATTGAGAATTTAATCTTGATACACGTTGTTCTTTCAGTGATTGAGCAATTTTCTTTAAAAAAAAAAAAAAGAAACATTCTTTTTTAATTACAGAATCGATAAGAAAAGATATTCACACTCTCACGATCCGTTTAGATTTCCGTTTTTTTTTCACATTTTATGAAACATAATCTAATAGGAGTGTTGAAGTATAGAAATAAGATTTTGGACTCCTGCATCTACAAATCGTAACCGAAGTAAAAGGATAATGCCCTAACGTAGATAAAATATACTAATCTACCTGTGATTAGTAATACCACCCACAGTGTGTTTCACATAGCTTTTTCTTTCTATACATTATCTTCATTAATGTCAAAACATGAGAAATATAGGCTTTACTTTATACATAGAGAAGGATATGCGTCGTGACTCTTCGGAGGTCGCTACGCGCTCCTAAACCGCCACGCAAATATGAAAGATTAGTTTATGTGGATAAACTTTTTTGTAATGTTCATGTAATTGAATTCACTTTACAGGTTTGATAGATTTGAATATCATGGTTACAGTAGGATTTTATTTGAAATTTTGCAGTTCTCTGAGAAAATACTTGTCATTGTTTTTTCTTAACGTCTTCCGAAGATATGAGAAAGAGGATAATATAGAATTACATATATTAATTATCAAATATTTACCTGCATCATTTCAAGTTTTTCTGGATAAGCAATATCACCTGGTGATGGTTTATAACCAAGAATTTCATTACGTATATAAACTTGTGTACGATAAACAAGTCGTTCTTGAACATCTTCAAGCATTTGGGTACATACTGTTTCAAATGTCGATAATTCTTTGACTATGAAAAATCAAATAAATTAATATAAAAAAAAAAACAATTGATAAAATCTTATTTTCCTACCACTGTTTTTTACATGTTCTTCAATCATTTCAACTTTTAAGATAGTTACAAGCTCAGCAAGAGTTTCCAAATGAATAACATGAATAATACGAGAACGAAGATTATCATAAAGTAAATTACAAAATTCAGATAACATTGTGCTAGAATAAAAAAAAAAAATAATAAATGTCTCCTAACGGAAAATACAGAAAGGAATAATATCGAATCGGAAAACAGACCAAAGACATATCTCCGGGACTGCATTGTTTCACTTTTCCTTTTTGAGTGTAAACGTAAATCATATAAGTATGACAAAATAATCAGTCAAGATAAAAAGTACGCCCGAAAGGTATACACTTGTATACAGTTGATATATTGTGAAATGCTCGATTTGAATATTTAATAATTTAATTTGATGCTGCTACTTTTCAACGACATACTGAAATACTTTATAGAAGATTCAAGGATATGGCAATCATTTAGAGCTTGATTTATGCAAATTATCATGGTGATCTGAAGGAGACCACAGCTTTCCGTTAAAAAAACAGTTAAAACACGATATTTCCAAAGTAAAAACTCAGATAACCAAACCTTCTTCACATCAAATAGAAATTAATACACTTCCGAGGAGTCTTGTCTCCTTCCGATTTCAATGACTTTTCTGTCAATAGATACAACATAGTATTCTAGGAAACACTCTGAAAGAATTTGAGTTCCTATTGAGACTTAACGGAGCTATTGACTTATTTATATATCTATTTGGCACAAATCTCGATAGGAGTCTAGATTTTCGAAAAACCATGTTTTTGAATTTTACCTTGAAACTACATTCATTTGGTGGTCTCATATATAGAAGCTTGTAGGCTCTATGTCTCTGAGCCATAAGCTTTTCGAACAAATTAAAAAACATTATATTTCTAAACAGCTAGGTACCTCTTACAAATCGACATATTAAAAATTCAAAAGTTCCGAACAGTGTCATTAGAAGGAAACATTTGGGAAGTTTCCCTCGTTAGTCATTTCTTTTCGTTAATACTTATAGAACAGAAAACACTTCATTTTCGATATTTTTCTATGAAACTTTATTCAATTTAAAAATATAAATTAAACTGAAAAAAAAAAAGAAAATTTTCTTGAAAGATAAAACTTTTCTAAATTTCATAACTTACTCTAAATAAACTGAATGTTTTGAAAAAAATTGATAAAAAAGTTGATATTCATCTTGACAAAGATGCAATAAAAATGCACAACCACTACGAACCTATGTATATTAATAAAAATATATCTATGATATAATTTTCCAAAAATAAAAATTCATTTACCAATGTACACATATCTCTTTCATTTTTTGCTGCTAAATCCTGAATAGCAGTTTGCACACTAAATATTAAAAATGAAATTTAAAAAAATAAAACAACAAAATTTCATTCTAACCTTGATGTTAATAATGTTCGTCTTTGATTAGCATAACATTCATGACAATCCGAAAGTGTTTTTTCATATCTTAAAAATAAACTTAATAATAAAACAAATATTATTAAATAATTTACTCAGGATTTCTTGTACAACGTTGTTCAAGTTCTTCTGCTAATACTTTAACTTTCGGTGCATTTATTCGAAATCGTCCATAAAATAATGTATATGCATCATCAGATAAAAGTGTATGATTCTAAATCAATAAAAAGAATAATAATAAAATTGTATTTTCAAATGTCAAACTTACCTACCTTGTTCGGATCAATAGTATTTGAAGAATTTTGTAATATATGAATAATATGTGCTTTGATAATATTTAATGCTTTTAATAAAACTTGTTTCATTTGATTTTTATACATAAGAGATTGTTTAAATGAATTCTAAAAAAAAAAGAAAATAACAAGAGAAATTTTTTTTTTTTTCAAGATATTTTATTGTTTACATACATGTGTATCAAAATAAGCAAGACATTCATCAATACGTGTTAAAGTTGGAATTAATTGTTTTATATCAGATATTAATGGAGTTATTGAAAGATTCTAAAAACAAAATCAATCGATTAAAATATTTTTTTTTTTTTTTTTGATAATAAAAAAATAAAATAACGTTATTTTTACTTTAGAAAATCGATCAACATCATCAAAATAAGCTAAACGATTTTCAATACATTCTGTTATATTTAATAATTTTGTCTGATCAGCTAATAATTGTTCACAAGCTCGATAGAGAGAATTTGTTTTATAAGATACTTTAGTATATGTATCATGAAGTGTATCTAAATATTTAACTGCTTCATTTATATCATTGTACAAAGTTTGACATTGTTGTTCCCATAAACAAATATGTTCAAAAGTATTTCTATGAAATAAAAAAAATATAATTAAATAAATTCAAAATTTTCATTTTTCTAAAACAATATGAGATTAGTATAAAACATTTTTTTTTTCTAAACTCTTATTTCCTTTTTAGTAAATCACCCTCTAGTCTCTGTAGGAAAAAAAAATTGATTGTTAAGCAAAATCTGAGCAGAAACCAAAATCTTTTCCATTAAAATCGAAAGGAAACAGCAGAAGAATTTCCCTCATAAGTAGAATATCGAATGCCTATGTTGCACGTTTATTCACAATACAGGCGGTTTCTCGTCCAACTTGAATTATATTAGTAATAATAAAAAACTTTGAAACATTATTTGGAAAATGACACTTTGTCTCACCTCCTCATTACGAACTCCGGTAGCAGTAGTTCGTTACGACCTTCGGACATAAGAAAAAAGACCGGATGTTCGGAATGAATTTCTCAATTGCAAAAGTCAATAAAATATAGCAAAAACCAGGATGTTCGGAATGAGATCTGTCCAGGACTTCGTAACAAACTTTGACAACCCATTAACTTTGATTGAAGAGATAAAATTTGACTGAAGATCGGAATGAGAAAGTTCGGAAGTTCGTAACGGCAAAGGCAGGAGAATCGTAATAAAAACCACAGGATGTTCGTAACTATGTTGATATTTGCTCACTTTTCAGAGATTGTAAAGTAACAAGCTTGTTTTACAGTCTATGGTAGAGAATGAAGAGTGTTTTGATAAATGTAACCCATCAAGATTGCTTTTATTTTTCTTATTCTATCTCTAATTAAAAAAAAAAGAAATATTTTCTCTTCACTTTTATCTTTTACGATCTTTCTATAAATTCTCTTACGAACTTCCTGTTNAGGCAGGAGAATCGTAATAAAAACCACAGGATGTTCGTAACTATGTTGATATTTGCTCACTTTTCAGAGATTGTAAAGTAACAAGCTTGTTTTACAGTCTATGGTAGAGAATGAAGAGTGTTTTGATAAATGTAACCCATCAAGATTGCTTTTTTTTTTCTTATTCTATCTCTAATTAAAAAAAAAAAGAAATATTTTCTCTTCACTTTTATCTTTTACGATCTTTCTGTAAATTTTCTTACGAACTTCCTGTTAATCTCGTTCCGTTCTTTTTACGCAAAAATACTGTTAAACATACATTCTGAACATTCGACACTGTTCATTACGATCTCCAGTTATTATATAACATTGCCAAGAAATATTGTATTTCGAACATCCGGTCACATCATTCCGATTTCCCTACTTTCCTGTTACGATCTCCTGTACAACAATGTTTACGAGCTCCCGTCAGAAACTTTTTAGGGATAAAAATTCATTTCCGAACATCCGGTTACATGTCTGGAGTTCGGAATGGCCTGAGACGAAACGTCCTTCACCCACATTATTCGAAGACTATAACAGTTCGAATATATTGTATAAATTCTCTGACTTTTCAAGAACCATTACGAAAATCAAAGTGTCTTGCCAAGTGTTTAAAATGATTTACTGATGAATATATAAGAACAAAAATCATTCGTTAGCGATATGATTTCACAGAATGAAAACATGTGTATCTCGAGATAATAAGCTTTCCTAGAGCTAGAAGTGTTTGTTTAGAGAAGCTATTCGTAAATACCTAACATTTGGGACGTGACATAGACTCTAATGTCATGCATTTTAGTTTAAAAACAACTCCGAATTGAGGCAGTGTTTTTGACAACTAAACAAAACATTCTACTGGAAACATCTGAAACTACAAAATTTCTATCTAAATTTTTTTCTTAACATGCCTAGATTTTTCATTAGGGATACGGTAGAGTACGAATATGAAGTTCAAAACGAATGCTAAAACGATATAAATCCTTCTTTAGAATCTTTGGACGATAGTAAGACAAAAAGTTTTCTCTTTGGATTTCTAGATCTTGTAAAAAATTAAAGTCACAGCACATATGTTAGTTAGAATTTTCTGTATAGAACAAAATAGTTTACCCTTGTTGCGAATTTCCTGTTGAAGAGATTGATGTATTTTCATATTTTCCTAATGTTTGTTCAATCCAATTGTCTAACTAAAAAATTAAAATTTAGACACAAAAAAAAAAAAAACAATAATATTCTTTCATTTATTTATTCATACTTGTTGTAAATCAGAATTCGTCCATGGAATTATTTCATTATTATTAGAATTCTTAAATAAACATTAAAAAACAAATATATATCACCTTGAAAAAAATAATTCTTACTTTATTCGTATTTAAACCATATTTTGAATCAATTAAATCTTGAAGTGAACTAACCGATTGCCAAGCATTATCGGTTAATGGTGCAACACATTTTTCTTGTTTATTATCATCATCTTTCGATGAATTATCCCATAATGTTGTTCGATTAATTAGTAACGATAGAGATGTTTGTGATGTCTCCGTTGATAAATTTGTTTGCATTATATTGATATTGATTCATACGAATAAAATCTAAACATAATAATTAATCAACTTTGACAGATTCTATTCATTGAAATCTTTTATAAAAATATCATGTCTGAGAAAAAAGAACAAATAAATAAACAAATAAAAACAATAACGAACGTGGCGAGTAACTTAGTACTTAATTGGATAAAAATATTTTCGAATCTTTTTTTTTGATAGATGTCATCAGACTAAAATGAAATATGATTCGACATATGAACTAACGAAATGTTTAATTTTTCAACAAAACCAAAAAAGAATGCTTGTTGTATTTGATGAAACTTTACTTCGATTACCATCTTGTTTAAATGTACATACACAACTTCATTCTCATTTAAATAAATATACATCTGATGAATATGTTCAATTTATTCAACAATTAAATCATATAAATATATGTGGTATTATACGAAAAAATGAATCAGAAACAATCGTTTTAGCTTTAGCTGTTTATAGAAATTTTTTAACAACATATGATACAGTTCGTTTTGAAATTGATGATTTAATTGTTGATGAAAAAGAACGAAATCATGGTTTAGGTACATGTCTTATTAATTATTTAATTCAACAAGCAAAACAATGTAATGCATTACAAATTACGATTCATTGTGATTTAACTAATACAGATGCACATCGATTGTTTTTTCGTCTTGGTTTAACAATAAATACTTTTGAATTTTATTTGAAAAATAATCAATTACTAGAAAGTAATAATCAAATTAATGTTATTGATATAACAGATTTAGAAGAAAATGAAAATAAACAAATCTTAATTCGAGCTTATGATATCTATCGACAACTTCGACCACATTTACCAGATGATCAAACAGCATATATTAATCAAATTCGAAATATATGTCGTTTGGGTCCAGCTCGAATAATAATTGCAATAAATAATAATGAAATACTTGGTTTAGCAGCTTATCGTATAACTTATAATGTTATATATAGTAAACATATCTACTGTGATGATTTAGTTACAAATGAAAATAATCAAAGTTTAGGTGTTGGTCGATGTTTAATTAATTATATGAAAAATGTCGGAAATACATTAGGTATTGATCGATTAATATTGGATAGTGGAGGTCAACGAGGACGTGCACATAAATTTTATTATCGAGAAGGTTTTATTATTAATCGATTTGGATTTAGAATGTCATGCTAAATTGAATGATTATTTTTTTAAGCACATCTATTTAGATAATTTTTGAATGAAAATTTCACAAAATTCTAAATATAATGATTGATTTCTTTTCGTTGATTATAATTGTAATAATCTGATTGAAATAAATATGATTCGTGGCTAGATGAATAAAGTATGATTGACTTAGATCGAACAAGAATAGAAACTTGAAAGTAGAAACTCAAAGATTAGAGTTCGACGATCGAATTTATACTTCCAAATTTTTATCATTTTTCAGTCAGAAACATTCTGTATTTTTTGATCTAGATAATCGCAGTCTTTGATGGTCTTTTGATTTCATGTGATAGATATATATGACCTGAGGAAGTCGTTTCTAGAACTTTATTTATGTAAAAGATGACACACAAGCTTAAATTGAAAAACTTATTATTTTTTTTTCTTCAAAGTGTTTATTTTCGTTTCGAAATGTACAATTTCTTGCTTTTTTTTTCCCAAAGAAATCTTACTCAAAATCAGAATGATTCTCTCAAGTGATTCACAAGTATTTTCATCAGAGTTATCATTCTTCTCGTATGTAGCCAATGTTTTCTAGCCTATGGCTAAGGAAATAATATTGCCAAAAAAGCTATTTGTTCATTTCTTGTCTCATGCAAAGAAGCTATTAAAAATCAAAAGTCTATTGAATATAGACGTGAGCTTACACTTGAGACCAAAACCCATTTTAGATGAAAGATATTTTTCTATTCTAAAATACATATTTTATATGAAAAAGTTGTTGAATATTTCATGATAAATTGTTCTAAACGAAGCATTCAATTCAAAAAAAAAAAGGAAAGAAAAGTTTATCAAAACAGTATTTTCTATTTACAGTATACTTCATTGTTGGTTGTGGGCACGAGTCTCAATCATATATTCGTCCACAAACAAAGCTACAGGCTCTTCCAACTTAGGACTCGGGTCCACAAAAATGTTAACTAGGAGCTCTTGATACAAATCGTTGTTTAAAACCAAATTAAAACTCAGGATGAGACAGTGGCGTCGAATAATTTTAACGGGGTGGGGGGGGGCCGCCCGCCATGGCACAAAAAATTTTTTATCACGCGAAAATATTTTTTCCTGGCCCCTCCTTCAGGCCTTTTTCGTCTCAAGGGGGAGGGGGCGCCCCCCCCCCCTCCCCTGCGTACGCCACTAGGATGAGATATGTTCTTCGATAGTATTCTCCTGCCATCTATAATACCATGTATTATTCTCTCGGCAATATATTGGTATTATACAAAGCAATAGCATCTTTTTATGTTCTGTTGTATGTATGGTATTGTAGTTAAAATAGTGAACTATCCATTAAATTTTCTGTTTTAAAAAAGTTTTAATTTTCTAAATTTCGTAAGTTTTCTAATATGATGATAATTTCATCTATTTCAACAAATAGATTTGATTTATTTAGTCTTTAGATTAATCAAAATGGATATTACAACACTTCCGAGTAATTTCACCATAAATAAATACGTTACAAAGTTCGATGAAATTTTGTAGAAAAAAATTCGTTTAACAAAACTTACACGAATATTTTTATTTATATTCAGTATGCAAAAAAAAAAAACTAGTATGTTATTAAAAGTTTATTTTAAAAACATATTTTGAGAATTATAGCAATGATCTAAAATAGATGTTCACTTTCTTCATATTTATCGTGAAATGAATTGAAAAACAATAAAGAAAAGAATTATATTCTAAACGGGATAAAACTCAGCTTTATGTTGTTCAATAAATAAAACTAATAAAAATAAATGAGTAACAAGTATAGTCATCACTATTTCATTATTATTGATTACAATTCTACATCAATGCATAGACTTGTATATAAGAATAAGATAAATACTATCTTTCCCATTCGTCATGTAAAATTACTAAAAGAATAGATAAGAAAAAACAAAAAGCACTAAAAAGTGTAAGACAAATATAATAAATCAGTCTGTTTTTCAATCTATTCTGAAGACTATTATGATACATTGTTTGATTGGTACATACCTGACTTGATTTAATCTATAGCGTTTGAAATAGATCGAATCTTTTGAATATGATTCGATAAAAAAAAACTCAAATTATAAACAAATTTATTTATATTATTGTAACTTTTAACATAAACTCATTTGACTGTTTCGCAAGTAATGATCTATTTTGAAAGGACTAACATTTACATGTTAATTTATAAATCGAAAATTCTAGTTGCTTTTTCAACAAATTATTATTGGTATTTCTTATTTAAAAGATATTAATTAGTAACTTACGGGAGAACGTTGTCAACTTTCTAATTGCTGTTCGCTTGAGACTATCGTCGTTTGGTCAGTTACAATGAGTAGTAAACAAAATCTGTTTAAGTTTAGTTTTACTGTGTTCGTTTGTCGAGTTATGAGCGTTTTACTCGATTTTTTGCTTGACAGGTATAGAATCTTTGGGAACTTGGATGATCGAATTTCGAGCTAAAATTTAGTCTATAGATAGGCTTTAGAAACATTCCAGAGTAAATGTATCTATATCGAAATATCAGCTTGTCATAGAAATCAGTGATAGGATTAGTTCAGGTTCTTCAAGGTTGAAACCGATTGCTTCTCTGACACAAAACATTCTTCTTTTGCAACATAGTTCAAAACAGACATTTCGTTAAAATGTAAATATTTTAGCAAGGATACGTTCGTTCGGACTTAAATTTTAGACTGTTTTTAATGACTATAAGACCAGACTGCGAATAGAATTTCAGCTCAAAACTTAATTATTCAGATTCTCCGCAATTCTATGCTCATAGTGTAAAAACTGGCATTTTTCCTACTCATCGTGATCGATCGAATGTCAATAGTTTCAAACAAAAAAACGATTAGACAGTTGGAAATATTCTCTCGTTGATGATCAGAAGGAAAGATATTAGTTCTTAATTAATATTCTATACGAATTGAACTTTTCGAAAGTGAATTTATAAATCTTATTTGTTTATTTATCTTAGATGATTGGCTATTATCTTTAAATATGGTGATCGAAAAAAATTTGAAATTTTATGAATTTATGAAATATGCATTCATATAGTTTCAATTGTTCAAAACTTAGACAATTTATTGAATCAACAATTGTAAAATATTAGATTTTTATGATTTTAACTTTATTAGGACATTGACAATATTGTTACATTCTTTTATAAATTGTCAAAAATATGAATAACTAATACCAAGATTTACAAGTGATGGTATGAATATTGACTTTTTTGTTTTATTTATAAGAGATGTTCTACCACGTAAAAATAAAAAGTAAAACAATTGATCTATTTTTAATGTAGGCCTCTTCTCAGAAAAAAAAAACGGCAATCTTCGACAGAGTAATCAAAATTAAGATAAATGCATTGAAGGATAGTCCGATGTCTGATCTTTTATAAATGACCTGATTTTTTCTATTTGATATCTCCTTTTTGCAAAAATAGGTGATGATTTCTGTCATCACCTACTTAAAAAATATTCTCTTTTCAGAAAAAGCAGGAAATTCTTTTTCGTATATTCTCTGTTTATGCTTGCGTCCCAGAATTCTCCGTGAAGTTTCATTATAGCCAATAGATTGACTTGCTTATTTGAAAAAGCATGTCAAGATGTAGGGTATGATAGAATCTTTTTGTTTTGTTTTTAATTAAGGTTTGTCGCTATTATATAGAATAGTAGTTTTATAATTAGAAAGTCATTTTTTGGAAGTTTTTCAAGACATTGAACTTTTCTCCTATTACAATACAAAATTTTTAGTTGTCAAATGAGCTATTTTTGATTCTTGTCTATTGAATATTTTCCGGAAACATCACGATATAGAGCTGAAAATTTCATGCGGCTTGGATATATTTGACATAAGATCGACTTTTGAGGGGTACGTTAATAAAGCACGTTCAAATCAACAACACTACTAGACAGACAAAATGAATAACACTTATTGTACTGCAATTGTATCGAATGTTACTGATTAACGTTTTATGGAAGACAATAGCACCTGAAAGTTTACAGTCATTTAAAAGTATAATGATCTATTCATATTAGAGTCCGTTGAGTTCGTTAAGATTTAAAAATTTGACACCCAATGGACTCTAGTCGCCAGAGAAATGTATAAAGTGCGCCAGTCACTGAATATGAAAACCCGAAAAAAAATATCCCGTATCCTCGCAACGGATATTCTATTTCGATCAGAAAATTCCATTGGAAGTATGGAATAAAGGTTCGACCAGTCCGCTTCCGAAAATTTTGGGCTCGACGGATTTTACTAGGGACTGAAAAGCTAGGTTTAGAGTTTTTTTGGATTTAGGGAATATTGTGAAGATTTATTTCTCTCAAATTCTTGTTGGAAACAATTTTCTCTATTGAAGTTATTATTTTGATTCTTTATACAAGTTGGCATTACGGAAAAAATCGAAATTAAATTTGTGTAACCAATTTTCGGAGTTACTGTATGTTGTGTTCTTTGTAGGCGGAAATCTCATTTGAGCTAATCAAAGATGTTGTCAAGTGAGCCATAAAAGCTTTAAGATTGTTTTTTTTTGGCATAGGATAATTAACGTCTAGAACAGAACGAGAGTTTTCTCAATTATGAAAATTTTTATTACAAGTATTTAATCCCGTAGAAATGTGTGAGAACGAAAAGTTTAAGAATATATCATAAAGAACTTTTTTTTGTTGAATAAATTGTAACTATTGATTGCTTGTTACATCATAGAAGATGACATTTTCCTTTGTTCTTTATTAACTATAGTTACAGTCAATATACGTGATCGACTTAAAGAATCCAATATGAAATTCGATCGGTAGAAGTTTTATTGTTCAATTTGTCATTGGTGAAAATAAAGGTCAAGGTGTTAAATATGGCTATCGATTTTTATGGGATTCAAATATAAATGGCGTGGTTGAATATATTTATTTGAATAAAAACTTTCTTTTTTTCTTTGTGCTCTAGCTATTTTTTGCAAGTGTTTTTATTTGTAATTTAAATGTATTTCATTCATTTAAATATTTTAGATATAATCATGGCTGACATTCTCTTTGAAGATATATTTGGAGTTAAAGATATTGATTTTGGTGGTAAAAAATTTCTTCGAGGTAATTATAATAGGCGTAAAATTATTTTTTATTTTTAAATTCTTCTATTTTTTTTTTTGTTTTCTATAGTTTCACGTATTTTTTGTGAATCAGAATCATTTAAAATGGAATTACTTCTTGACGTTAATACACAAATCTATCCAATGGAACTCGGTTAGTTTGTTAAATGTGCGATCTTATATATAGATGTAAAAAAAAAAAAAAAAACTTAAATCGGAATAATAAAAAAATGTGTAATTTGTTAAGAATTTTTTTGGTTCTTAATTCTTTGCACAAATATAATGAAAAGCGAAGGTATAAATATCAAATAGAAATGAAAGAAATGTATATAAGTAATGCCAATTTCTCTCGTTTTTTTTCTGCTTACATACATATTTATATAATCTGATAAGAACATAAGCGGTGAGTAAGAAAAAGGTCTCAAAATTCGTATTGGACAAAGTGGCGGATAGAAAAAAAGGAGGAAATTCAATAGGTAGAGGAGAGAGAGAGAGAGAGAAAGGAAAAATGTTGATCACAGCTGTTCGTCATTTTCAAATTATTCTCGTTTAGATTACTTTTTTTCTGCTGTTACTACTACTTGCACAATTTGGGCACGTACGCAAGGCATACATTAAAGTAATGTAGACGGAAGAAGAGAAAAAAAAATGCGTTGGTCTGCAACTTTAGAGTGTAATCCTTCGGTTCATAGTTCACTAATAATATTAGAACGAGTAAAACTTCATGATTACATAATTCGTTTATCGATCATAACAAAAAGAAGTAAATGTCCAACAGAAAGAGAAAAATTTAATTCAAATAAAGCTTGTAAATCCTAGTTTATCATGCACATACAGCTGACTTCATTTCACTTAAGGCAATCAATAGAGCCCTATCGTAATGATAATAAAAATGCATACACACACACATATACTAAGCTCTCTCACGATGATAATAAAATCGAGCTCTCTATATTGGTGATATTGACTCTCATCAATGTCGAAAGAGAAAAGGTATTACGCGAAGTGCCATAAAAAAAAATTGAGAAGGTACTTTTTTTTTTCTCTCGTTTTCTCTTTTATACCTCCATAATTTTCGTTCTGTAGTTTGATGAAAAAGAGAAAAAAAAAAGAATCTTAAGCATAAATGTTCGATTCTAACTGCATTTTTATATTTTTAAGGTGATAAATTTCGTTTAAAAATTTGTACGACATTACGTGAAGATGGTAAACCAGATACAGGCGAATTTAATCAACATGATACCGGTCCAAGTCGTGCTGATCAATTTGAATATGTAATGTATGGACAAGTCTATCGTATTGAAGGTGATGAATCGAGCACAACTGATACGGCTTCAACATTGTAAGTTAAACGTATATTTATAAAAAAAAAAACATAACAGATGAATAAATATTTAACGTTCATTTGCTCGTACCCGACAGTGCTTTTGCACGCGACCACCAAAAGACTGTAAATGCATTGGTCTGGTACGAATCATTGAAACGATCTAATCGTTATTGTGTGATTTAAATTTATGTATTGTTTTTCATATAAAGATTGCTTGAAACTTAGCTTTTTTTTTCTTTTGTTCTCTCATTTAGATCAGCCTATGTATCATTTGGTGGTCTTTTAATGCGTTTAAAAGGTGATGCCAACAATTTACATGGATTCAAAGTTGATTCAAATGTCTATTTACTCATGAAAAAATTGGCTTTTTGAAAGATAAAAGACAAAATTTGTATTGTTGTTATTGTTCTTTTTCTAGTGTCTTGTTTAAAAAAAAAAAGGCGAAAAAAAAATGACGTAACAGACATGTGTTCGTAATGCAAATAATGTTCATCTATTACAAATGTTTAATTTTGCATTTAATCCAAAAAAACTATTCTTATGTTCTTAGGAAAAACTTTATATCAATGTTGTTTTGCTTTTCTTGTCTTAATTTTATAGTCTTTAATTGAGTATAATGATTACCAAAAACAAAACAAAAAAGGTTATTCAATAGTTTAATTGCTAATCATATTTTGATCAATAAGAGTAAGTGATGATAAAAAAAAAGAACTTATTTATCGCACTGTTTAATGAATATTGTTTGTTTTTACAATCATTTTTGAAAAGTATAGCATATCGCACGGCAAATAATTTACATCGATACTTTTATTTTCTAGTTCATATTGAAATTCTCAATTATTTTTTTCTTTTCTATTTATAAATATGAAATGATTGACAATATGTAAAGTTTAATGATTATCTTCTTGTTGTTTTTTTTTTATTTGAAATGATTTCTAAAAAAATCTTTTCGCTATCAAACTAATATAACAAAGAAACAAGTGCTTATCGGAATGAAAGTTTTATTGTTCTTTGAGATAAAATTGCTATATGCTTGTGCAATTTCAAATAAAAAAAAATCTGATTTTTTCTAAAGGTAAAATCTATTGATTTCTGACGTATGAATTTGGTAAGCTTGATAAATTAATGCTGATCTATGGCATTATAATTTCACTAATTAAAACATAA
The DNA here is from genome assembly GCA_905329745.1 of Rotaria sp. Silwood2. Classification (NCBI taxonomy): domain Eukaryota; kingdom Metazoa; phylum Rotifera; class Eurotatoria; order Philodinida; family Philodinidae; genus Rotaria; species Rotaria sp. Silwood2. Next base: position 93,557 of record CAJNSZ010000335.1, on the reverse strand, counting down.
TAAATATCAAACTAGTTTCTGTATTTTTGTGCGGGGCTTGTTTTTTACATTAGTAAACTCGTTCTTGAATAACTTTGAAATAACAATGGGCTTTTTTGTTTTTGATGATATCATGCTTTCGTAACTTGTAGACTCTGAAGAATCTCATGGTCATATAGACCTTCTATGAGATTCCCTGTTCTTGTTAAAAAAAAGTTATCAGATAGATCTATTTACTTTTATATGATAGAGATAAAGAAGTGTGACACAAACCCATGTTCTACAGTCGTTCGCACTACCGTCAATATATTGCGATACGCAAAATTATCGATGGATATACTGGCCGTAGATTATCGGTCAAATAACAACTACTGGTATTTAGAGAACGTCATAGGACAGTTTTCTTTATCCTATCTTGCACGTTGCAGGACGCGGAGTCAAGAGGTTCGTCCTATCAGAATGATCTTTTCATTGCATTTTTAACTACAAAAAAAAACAAACCATGAGTACGATATTAAATGTCATAGTAGTTACAATATAATCATGTTAATAAGCCTTATCATATGATTTCCCAGAGAAATGAAATGAAAAATAAAAAGAATATATTTGAATTTAAAATGTAATCGATATAGTCAGATGCAAATTCTTTGTTTATTGCATTTTCTCAAATTTCTTGTATGAACGAATGATTAATATGTTGTTAATATGACTCGGTGATAAATATGTTCGTCTTTGAGTAAACATCAATCTAATTGAGTGAAATAATCATTCCACTGAAGCAGATAGTCATTCATATGGCACCGACTCTTCTGCCTACTAGTCATAATAATGGAAGACTAAGACAAGTTTTACTATTTGACGAGAACTTCATTGAATCACGAACAATTAAATGACTTGGATATCCTGCAAATACGCATCTTGAGATGTTCTTTGATCGATATACAGTGCTAGAATGCTGGTCAGAAGATAGCCAATCATTTAAGTACTTATGTGATTTAAATCGGACAGAAATCATCGGTTGATTGCCAGATTAGCGTACATTATACCGATGGCTTTTGTCCGCTTCAAATTACATGCGTAGATAATAGAGAATCTACTATAAAAGAAAGGATAGTTGTTCAATTAAAATACTCAAAGTTTAAAAATTCATATAACTTTTTTTTTTTATTGATTCAAAATATCCATTTCTATTAGTGATATGATAATAGCATTCAAGTTGTTGACAAAAAACTGCTTTCTATTTAATGAATTAATAAATTCTATAGCGTAACAAAAAGTATAATATCTATAATTTTATCTATGGTATTCTAACTAAGTGGCTAAGATAAATATTTTTCGCAGCTAACAATGACGTTAGCAACAAAACAAATGAATCATTCAAAACACATTAATTTTTAATATTTCTATGCATATATGAAAAAGCTTTTCTTTCATATCTTTAGATGAAATATGATAAACATAATTTATTAACATATGTCAACCAATCAAAACTAAAATGAAGGTTATTCATTTCGTGAGCACACTTTTTTTAAATATTTCATCAATATGAATGCATAATTTTTTTTTTTCAATACTTATTCAATTCAATTTCTAAAAAACGATATTCATAATTATAAAATTTGTTCATGTCAAGTACGTACGTAATCGGAATAGTAATATGTATTCAATAATGATGATGATAATAATCAAGAAAAGATGTTTATAATAGCGATACAGATTTCATTGAACATGTCAATAATTATAACTAAATATTCAATCAATGAACAAAAAGATGAAATTCTAAGAGAACGAAGTCATCGACATATACGATATGAAAATAAAAGAAATTATTTTATCATTTTAATTTTTTTTCTTTATTTGGTTGAAAATGTAGAAATTCAAAGAGTTGTTGTTTTTCTTTTTTTTTTAAATAAATTTGAAATTTTTTTTTTTTTTCACAATCATTCTCAAATTGAGATATAAGTTATTCTATATTTTAGTTTATGATTTAAAAAAAAAAAAAAAAGTCGATAAGGAATTGGAAGTGTGATATTCATGTATTTTGTCAATGGCAAAAATTGTCGAATAGGTAATGCATAAAATATAAATTGATGACAAACAAATAAATATATAAACTAGAATTGAGTTATTCTTTTCTTTTTTTGTTAAACTGAAAAAAAAAAAAAGCTAGAATGTGAACAAATCATTTTCTGAATTATTTCAAAAAGAGGCGGGAAACAAAAGGTTTTGTTCTGGACAAATATTTTTTGTTGTAGTTAGTTATACAAGTCATCATCATCATTACCACGACCACCACTACCACCTATTAGAGAAAAAAAAAAACAAAGAAAGGTTTAGAAACGAAAAATTATAATTTTTTTGTCTCTTCTTACCACTTCCACCTTGTGAAGGACGTTCTTGATCAGGAAAACGAAATTGTGTACCGAAACCTCGTGATTGTTGTAATGTTTGAGCAAACATTTCATATTTACGTATATCATTATCACTAACTGATCGTCGTGCAAATTTCATTGCTTCTTCAAAATGATCTCGACGAATTTCTGGTACAAGATCAGGTTCATCTGCATCCATTGCTGTTTGTCCAGTACGTATTCGTTCTTTTTCTCGATTAAGATCTTTTTCAATTGATTCACGTATAGCTAATTTACATGCCCGTTGACATATTTCTGTTAAATCAGCACCACTAAAACCTTTTGTAACATTAGCCAAATATTGCATATCAACATCTTGAGCTACAGGTGACTTTCTTAAAGTCGATTTAAGAATAGCTATACGAGATTTTTCATCAGGCAGTGGAATATAAATTAATTGATCAAGACGACCTAAATATAAACAATATTATTTTATTCAATAACAAGATAAATTATCCTATAGAGAGATATTGTAATAATTAGTCATATAAAATTCTGTTGTTCATTCAATTTGCAGATGTGATACAAAAAGTGAAGGAAGAACGAGAGATTATCGCCATCCTGCATTGAAATCTATCTTTTCATTTTTATTTTCTTACCTGGTCGAAGAATAGCTGAATCGATAATATCCGGTCGATTTGTGGCACCAATAATAAAAACATTCTTTTTGGCACCCATACCATCCATTTCAGTTAAAATTTGATTGATAACACGATCAGCAGCACCACCACCATCACCAACACTACCACCTCGAGATTTAGCTGAAAGAGAAATTCTATGATTATTATTCGTATGTTATTTTCTTGTTTTTCTTACCAATTGAATCTAATTCATCGAAAAAGAGTACACATGGTGCAGCTTGACGAGCTTTATCAAAAACATCACGTACATTAGCTTCTGATTCACCAAACCACATTGTTAATAATTCAGGACCTTTAACTGAAATGAAATTTGCTTGACATTCATTAGCAATAGCTTTTGCCAATAATGTTTTACCTTAAAAAAAAAAACAAAGAAAATATTAACAGAAAAACATATATATATATATATTAACTTACCACAACCCGGTGGACCATAAAAGAGTACACCACGTGATGGTGTCATCCCAAATTTAAGAAATTTTTCTGGATGTTCAACTGGATATTGAACAAGTTCTTGTAATTCACGTTTAACATTTTCTAAACCACCAACATCTTCCCATGTTACAGTTGGTACTTCAACAACAGTTTCACGTAAAGCTGATGGATTTGATTGATTAAGTGCAAAACGAAAATTTTCTTGTGTAACAGCTAATGAATCAAGAACTTCAGCATCAATTGTATCTTCTTCTAAATCAATAACATCCATTTTTTCACGAATTTGTTGTAATGCTGCTTCCGAACATAATGATGCTAAATCAGCACCAACATAACCATGTGTTTCATTACCAATTTGTACAAGATCAACATCGTCACCTAATTTCATATTTTTTGTATGTATACGAAGAATTTCTAAACGACCAACAGCATCTGGTATACCAATATCAACTTCACGATCAAAACGACCAAAACGACGAAGTGCTGGATCAATTGAATTTGGTCGATTTGTTGCAGCCATAACAATAACATGTGAACGTTGTTTAAGACCATCCATTAATGTAAGCAATTGTGAAACAATACGACGTTCAACTTCACCATGAGTTTTTTCACGTTTTGGTGCAATAGCATCAAGTTCATCAATGAAAATAATAGCTGGAGAATTCTAAATAAATAAAATGATTTCAATAATAATTTAAATATTTTCTAAGATTATCATAGTTTTCTTCTCTTTCTCTCTAAACTGATATATTCTATATAATTATTCGATGTGTTACGAGTTGTTCTACAAAACGACATAGGTAGCTTTTCAAATGAAGAATATTCATCTATATCCAAGAGAATTCTTTGTGATATATTTGTTTATCTTTTGAAGCTGATCTTCATTTTATTTTACCTTTTCAGCTTCTTCGAAAGCTTTTCGTAAATTTGATTCTGATTCACCAGCTAATTTCGACATGATTTCCGGTCCATTGATTAAAAAGAAGAATGCACCTGTTTCATTCGCTACAGCACGTGCAATTAAAGTTTTACCTAAATATATATATATATATAATTTATTTCTATAAATAAAATTTGATTATTTATCATACCTGTGCCCGGTGGTCCATAAAGTAAGATACCTCGTGGTGGTTTAACACCAATTGTTTTAAATAATTGTGGATGTCTTAATGGTAATTCAACCATTTCTTTAATTTGTGCTAATTGTTTTCTAACACCACCAATATCATCATAACCAATTTCATTTAAAGATGCTTCTTCTTCTTCACGTTTTATTGGATCACCTTCACAATGTATAACTGTATCTGGTGCAACAATACAATATGGTGCTGGATCTGTTTCAATAACTTTAAATTCAACAGCACGCATAGCTGCACGTACAATAAAAACATCACCTTTTTTAACTGGTCGATATGCTTCAACAAAATATGGTTTTAAATAAACTTCAAATAAATTTCCTGTTATGCCTTGAACAGTATCATCAATAGGTAAAACATGTATACGTTTACCATATTTAACATCTTGACATGCTTGAATTGAAACAATATCACCGGAACGTACACGTAAATTATTTCGTACAACACGATTCATTCGTATATGATCAGTTGGACAAGTATCATCAGCAAGAACAATACATATTGTTTCACGACGTTTTTTACCTTTAAGTAGAACAGTATCACCACGAAATAATTGTAATTCGTCCATTTTTTGTTGTGATAATGCAACAACACTATTATCATCATTAACAGCATCATCAATAAGTAAACGATTTGGACGTTTTTTTTGATCTAATATTGCTGTCGCATATTTATCTTCCTTAGTTGGATCAACCACTCTAGCCATTTGTATTTAATTTTTTTTTCAGCGAAAAAGAAAAATTTATATGAAATCTAGAAGTATAAAAAATCTATATGTAAATGAACAACGATAAAGAAAATATCGTTCAATAATATTTTTATGATAATTAGTCAATGTTAATGAAATAGAACTATTCATTGTATAAGTAAGTATTGTTGAATATGACAGAGATAATTGATCAGATAGAAATTTTAATGATCGATGTGAACGGCAGAGAAATAGAATGGACGATTCTAAATAAAGAAAAGAACAATTTTGAAACTTTTAAAACACATTTCTGAATATCGAATATATTATGCGTTCGCACTTCTTTCTGTGAAGAAAATATGTGATTATATGCTGATTTATTTAAGAAGTATATAGCGAAGCTTTATAATTGAAATAAGTTTTCGTTTAAACTTATTTCGTGCAATTATATATGAAAATGATTATTTTCTTGTAAGCAAAAAAAAAACGACAACAAGAAAAAAGAATTAGTCTTAATTATAAGTATTTTCTTATTGGAAAATTTCTGTTTGATTAAAACCATCAATAGTCGAATGACATTGATCAGGTAAAATCATTCCTGCATGATTTTCTATGTAATTACGTTGATTTTCATTTTGTAATTGATGTATATTTGATGTATTTTGTCCTGCAATAGTCATTGATTGTTGACTATTAATATGAGCATAATTTGCTTGTAGATGATTATTATTTAGTATTGGTGAGTGTGGTGTTATTGGTATGTGAGTCATTTGCGTATAATAATCTCCAAGACCAAATTTTGCCATTGTACTGTAAACATATTCATTTGATGATAAATATTGACCATATTGAGCAGTATAAATAAGTGGATCCGCACGAACAACTCCAAGATGACGAACATTTTTAATAAGATCAACATGAGGAGCATCATGTGTAATAATTGTATTTTTTTGTATTGGCCTTTGTAGAACTGGCGGAGCTCGTTCGACGATTACACGTCGTTCCGGTGATGGCTTATAGGGAAGCCATTTTTCAATAATAACCGGTTGAGGCTTTGGTGGTAATGGTGCTTGCCGTTCGATGATTACTTTTCGTGGAAGTGGTGGAGGTGGAGGTAAAACTTTATTAACAGTACAAGGTGGTTCTATGCGAGGTGGCATTGGTGGACGTTCACGAATTATCATTGGTGGTGGAGTCATGGGAGCATTAGCACGTTGATGTATGACCAATGGAGGAGCTTCGGGAGGTAGAGGAGCACGAATTTCACGTACAACAATAGGACCTGGTGGTGGTGGAGTTGGCGGTTGTAAATAACGAATAGCTATATCTTTTCGATAAATAACATGTTCATTATTAGGACGTCGAATATATTCAGGATTTGGATCTTGATTGATCGGATATTGATTTAAATTTGGTAAAATTGTTTGATTAGCTAATTGATCAATACAATCGCTTGATGATGTACGTCGAAAAATTTCTTTTCTATTGATCAATGGAGAACTTGTAATACCAGTAATATGTGATTGATAAGCTTCGTTTTGATGTTGCATGCCAGACACGATTTCAATATTGTTTGCATCATGTACCGCATGCATAGTTTCATTATTCATCGATATTGGTGATCCACGATGTTCAACAGTATTTGTCGAATAATTCATTGTTTCAATTGCAGTTTCAGCCATGGGATTTCTCTTTGATTAACCATGTCCCTCTCTATCATCCTTTTATACTCTTTATCTTAGATTCGAATTAGTAATTGATGAATCAATAGACATATGTAATAACCATTCAAGTGTATCTGAATATTCATTTTACGTAGGATGCGAAGGTATTTGTTGATGAAGATTTACTATTTAGTTAGGTAAGCAATATTAGTAAAACTGGTAAAATCATATTTAAAATATTTGAGCTTATCAAATAGATGAGTAAGAAATATGGAAAACTAGGCGCATGTATCTTTACATTAGATAAAAGAAATGAATCAAATCAACACTTACCTTAATAATATGTATTGATTTTATAAAATATTGATACTGATGAATTTTCACGTAAGTTAACAATTTGATCATGAAGTATTAGTATTATTTGAAATTCAAATTCTTCAATGATGTATAAAATAAATTCTTTTCCCCATAGACATATAAGTGTACAATAATGAGTAGCAAGTGTTAAATGTAATGTACGTATAAAAATATTCATACGATACAATTCATTCAATACTCAATGATTATCAACATCTGATCGAGCACAAACTTGTTGTACTACAATACATGGCATAATAGATGCAAATTGTAACTGAAGTTAATAAAATAGGAAAGTATGAAATTAATGCTAAATTTCTTTTTTCATATTTACTTTCTTTTTTTACAATGTAAAGATGCATGTTATAATAATGAATGTACCATTTGCTTAAGATGAATTAAAATAGTTTAATTATGTTTTAATGAAAACAAAACAAAGCAAGACAAACCAAAGGTTTCTAAGAAAAAGTAAAGCATTATATTAGAATAAAAAATAAAGTCAACAAATATACTTGATGCTTTTTTTTTTTGTTCTTCAAAAGCAACATACACTTCTCTTATTACTTTATAATATATTTGTTGATCCTAAACAAGAAAAAAAAAACAACTTTTATCAAATTATGTTGAATTCTATCTCTCAAAAGTCATAAAGTTTTCCAGTACGTGTGACATTGTAAAATTTAAAATATCTGTCATTTGACTAAAATGTGACAAATTATGATTAATTATCCTAAGTTGTTAAGTTCATCCTAATAATCATAGATAAATCCTTTCTTTTGGTCAGTTTTTAACGCTATTTACGATTCTTTTTTTTTTTCAATCTGATCAGCTTACTAACATCTTTTAACTTTGCTAAGTCTGGCTAGAAAAATTTTCACAGATACTTGTAAGTGCTCCCTTACGCAGAAAGGCCTCCAACAGATTTATGCCCTTTTCGATAATATTTTATATGCATCTGGAGGACCTTATACTAAAAAAGGCTTAAGAATTGGGTTGATGAGATTTCTTTCAATAGATATGAATATATAAATCCTATGGAAACCGTTCTGAATTTCTTACAAGTTACAAATCAATATAATGCATATAAACCTATAGACAGATTTTCGAAAACGAAAATAATAAATTTCGATCTGAAATTTTATTAGTAATCAAATCAAGTTACGTTTAGAATATTTTGAAAGTGTCAATAAAACTAACTATTTCTTTTTTCATATTATTTGAAATGACTCATAGAAGTGAAAATATTTATATATCTATCGAAAGAGGTCACATCAGCCAGATATTTTTCTTAGAATAAAGTCCCTCACATATACGTGGAATATCACTGGAAACGACTTCACGTTCCACTTAGGGAATTGCAGTGTGTGCGATTTTGTCTAAGTTGTTTTCAAAAATAATTTCAGCTCTATTGGTTCAAAACGATACGTCTGTATTACAGCGTAAACATGTTACTCCTTTAGGTTTTACTTTAAATACCTTAGAAGGATAGAATATAAAATTCTTTTGAAGACTGAATAATCTTCGGAGCTGGATAATAACTATGGTACCCATAATATTTTCTTTTGTAATATAAATATGAAAACTAATATTGTAGATAGACATAGTTTGTCATGCTATGCAAAATGACGTATTGATCATGTGTATCGATTAGCTTATTCAGGGTAAGCCACGTGCGATATGGCACGTGTCTTATTCTGCATAAACTAGTCGATAAACATGATTATTACGCCATTCTATATAGCATGAAAAACTACGCCAATCTACAGTATTAATTTTTATATTTAGATTACAAAAGAAAATATTATGGTTACCATAAGATATTAAGTAAAAGTGATAGTCCCTGTAAGACTATTGAATCTTCGAAAAAATATTTTTTTGCATTCACAACAAAAACAAAAAAACATAGAAATATGCAGCATTTTATGCTCGAACATTCTGAAATTGAAACCTAACGAAGTGACGAATTTTTCTGAAACATGCAATTTTTATTTTGTATAAGTTTAAATTTTTTCGTATGATGATTTCACAAAATAAATATAGAAGAAATATATATGCCGTGATGCTGAAAAAAAAAAGGCATGACATACATAAATTGAATAGAAGAAATTCAAAAACTAACAAGTTATGCATAGAATTTTTGTGGAATCTTATGTTAAATTAATTTTTTGTTTTTTTCTTTCTACTAATGAAAATTCATGTGGGCTTGAAATTTTAATTTCTTATTTGATCAAAATTGTATCGATTTTTTTGTCATCTATTAATATTATTATTAAATAGATTGATTCTTTAAACTTACAGAATCAAGAGAATATTATTTTTCTTTTTTAGATTCATTTGCAGATTTTTGTATTTATTGTTGGTTTCTGACTATCAGTAGTCAGTCAATGAGCTAAACAAAAATTTCGTAACATTTTTTCTTGAATTACAAAAAAAAAAAAATTAACCTTGTATAGAAATATCTGAATTCTGGCATTGATGTAATAACAACTTAATTAGGTTGTACTCGATGATATTTCATTATATTGAACTTCACAATGATTTGAATCAATAGATGTTACTGTTTTCGATAGAAAACTTCAATTTGACCTATGAAAATAAAACGAATATTATTTTCTTCAGTTTTTCAATGTTTTACATCTAAATATTAAGAATTCAAAATCTTGTGTAATCGGGTTTTTTTTTCGTCAACATTATCATATACATATAATTGAATTCTATGAAGAAAAAAACAAAGCTTATAAAAAAGAAAGTTTTCATTATTTCTTTCCACTTACTTATAATAAAAATCGAATGTCATCGGTTTTTTCCAAGGTAAAATCTTTAAAATATTTCGACAGATAAGCAATGGAACTAACGAACAAAATTTACAAATTCAACTGGTTGTTGTCATCTGAAAAGAAAATTCTATTTTGACTGTCGAAAGAAAATTTGACTTTATATTCTTATACTTTAATAAAACTTACGTGTTTCATCTATAGTCAAATGAATGACTATACTTGCACAAGTAACAGAGAAACGATGCAAGGTGAAAGTGTTTGTGTGCACAAAAAATTGAGTTTGGACATGAATCATAGGGTTCTTTATTAATATATTCAACCTATCAGCTACTGCCAAAGCTTTAGGAAGAAAGAGAAACAGAAGAAAACAAGTATTGTTCTTTTTCTTCTTCTTTTTTAAGGTTAGTCGAGAAACTTCTTTGCTTTGTAAGATGTGTTTTTTCCAATGAGATAATTTTGTTTAATACAAAAAAAAAAAAAAATTAGACTAAACAAGTCAGATTCATTGATCAAATAAACGAATGATTATATCGTACATTAATAGAAATACAAAAAAAAACCGTGAAACGTCATCATCATGAGTAAGCATGTTGAGTACATGTATTTAGTCATCGAATGTAGAAAATTCTATTTCATCATTGTTTAGTTCTACAAGAATGAATAAGAAAATGACAACACAATTATTATTTTAAATATGCATCTATATAGATGACGTTACTTTACAGTCACTGAGTTTGTCAACGAATAATTCTGTTGATATTGAAGTAATGGAAAACAGCTTGACAACAACGTATTTTTGATAGTTTTCTATAATGTTAATCATCGAATCCAGATAGTGATTTTAATAGGTAGCGGAGTTTTCTATGTAATTCTTTCTTTACTAGATGAAGTATAATGACAAGATTTCTCAAAAACAAGACATGATAGTTTTCAGACCATAGAAACTATTTTTTAACAGTGCTGCTTTGAAAAAGAAAAAAACCTTTTCTCGATTTCTGTGATATTTAATTTTTGAAGGGAAAATCGTAGAAAATTTGGCAGCCCTTCACTTTGCGCTCTTCGGAATGGTGTTGTTAAAGAAGTAGCATTTAGGACTTGAATACTACTATGTTCGGTTTTTTAGAAGCTTTGCCATAGTAAAAGAGGGTCCAAAATTTTCGTCTCCTCTCTGTGAATTGACTTTATTTATACAAAATATAAATGTAGATAATTGATTAAAATGCACAGTTTTGCAGCGAACGGGTGTGGGTGTGGTTCTGGATATGAGTGGTGACATTAGTTTCACAGCCACCCGTCACACCTGCAACACACCCACATAATAGAACAAGAACAAAGATCAGTACCAGTCATTTGCTTTTTGTCATGATACAGAGAAACTCTCGATCAACTTTTGCTGTTTTTTATTCTTTTCGATCTTTTACTATTTAGTCATTACCTTTTAATATATCTGTTGCATGTCTAATAAAAGTAAAATGTCATCTTATTTCACAAGAAAATCAGAAGTTCAGTGACAGGAAATATGTAGTACATGCTATGGTACCACTTCGAAACTCAGATATCGTGAATATAAACGAAATAGTTTCATACATGAAACGGATGATATGAAAGAAGCGTCTCATATTTAAGAAGACTTAAAACATATGTTCGAAATACAATAGGTGAAGAAAGATTATCCAGTTTATCTTTAATAAATATTGAATATAGCTTTAAGAATGACTTAGATACTATTGTAAATAAATTTTTACCGAAAGACAACGAAAGAAAAAAACAATTTTGAAAATGAACAAATTGACTATACATATGTAGATTTTGAATTGTAAAGCTTAATTATATTAATCGGTAAAAAAATTTATTGCTTGTCCTAGAAACTTTAGCTTGCGCCACCCATGTTTGTCATTGATGAAATTAACGCTGAGTAATACTAAAAATTTAAAAAAATCAATATTCGTTCTATGTTACTCTTTCTTGTGCTGTTTTTGTTTTCTATTCGATATCAATAACTGAGATAAAATAGCCAAAAATGATGATGACGATGACCATGTAAAAGCGGCTGGTTTTATTTATTCCCATGATAGTCCTAAATCGTTTTTCGTCTTGGCAATTAAACCAATTATAGTTATATGCCAAGTCTTGTGGCTTTTTTTTCCACTACTTCAAATAACTCAATAATGACTTTCCACTGATACTTCACAAATCTTCCTGTACATGAACTTCGATAACATAGGAATTTTATATTCATCAGGGAGATAAATTTTCATTTTTCACAGTTTGATCCAAACTAAATGCATATTTTTAACAATCACGAATGAGTTGAACAGCAACAGAAAGGTATAGAAACGAGTGAAAAATAATTAAATTCTTCCATCTCTTAGATTTGTCAAAAATAATCATACAGAGAATAATTTGTCGTTTGTATTTTGGTATATAATTAAATTCCTATAAAATAAAATGCTCTTATAATCAACTTAAATAATCTACGGCTGTTTCCAAGATTTTCAAAGAATGTTGAATTTTCATGGAGTCTATATATTTTTATACGCGAAATATTATCGCGGAGATCATATTTTGTTCACTATGTGGCATGATGTTTTATACTTTGCTTTTAATGAAATATATTTAAACAAAATCAATCAAAGTATACAAGTAAAATATAATATTTATGCAAAATAAAATCTACTGTACATAAATTGTTCATGTGCGTCGCAGATTTTTTGTTCTGCTTTTTTGTTTGGATCATAAGTTAAATACAAAGAAAGAATATTGAAATGTACGAATATGAGATTATGCGTTCCTTTCCATTTGTAGAGTATTAGTTGCTACACGCTGTTATAAACGAGCTGTTTGATATAGTTTCACCTCGATAATATTTACGATAGTTTGAGATCTTGGTATCCGAAACATTGCTTTTAATGGATCGTGTCATTCTGAAAGTTCAACTATGCTCACGAAAGGACAAAGCAAAATGCTTATGTATCTCATATACAATAAATAATTATTAAGCAAGAAAGAGAGAGCTCCTGAGCATAAACCAAACGATAAACTGATTTGTAATATGATGCAAGTGGGAACCCGGCTGACACTGTATAAAATGGCCACACTAATCAGTTGTATAACCATTCGGATGTTCTTTGCCCGTACATGCTTCTGCAACATACGGCACTTTTTTGCTGAAAAACTCGAACAACAAGCACAACATTGCCAATGATAATAATAATAAAAATGGGTATTATTGTGTTCACTCTGATACTTAAATTAATCCACATGAGAATAAAACTGAAAAATTCGCCTACGCACAATTGAAGACCCCGGATGAAAGATATTTTGAAACCCTGCAGGAAATATAATAAGTGTCATGTAATAACAAATCGGTTCAAGAAAACAGCACGTCATTTGGTATGTATCGAAAGGTAACTGCATGTTGTTTGAGCACAGTAGAGTGAAATACAAACAAATAACGTTCTACAGTAGTGAATGCCATCAACCATAGTCCAATAGAACTTAGAGATTGCTCAAGTATTCATCATAAAACACAGAACCAGTAGGGATTGTTGGCAGCATGTTTATTTTTCAAATAAACCAACGACATCGGAAGATCTATTGTGACTTGTAAGAAATTAATAATCAAAAGACAGATGACGACCAAATTTGTTTGATTGACGAAGAAGATCACGACGCTGAATGAATTGATAGAAAACATAAATTGAACAGAATATAGATGGAGCAAATAAAATGATAAGAATAATAAAAATAACTCGACGATCAGGAGCAGCGGGAAGAGAAGGTAGATAATCTAAATACAAATACAATAGATCAGTTTCTGTCATGTTATGTGTCGAATTCATTGTGCGATAAATGATTGAAAATGTAAAGATATAGTATTATATATACTCATGAATAAATCGATCTATTTCAGCATTTAATTTCGTGATAGTAAGACTCTGTTATAATCTGTATTAAGACATTGCTGATTTTAACTAAATTTCACTGTTATAAGTATTTTAAAATTAGTTTTTCTTTATAAGCATAATAAGATTATCCTGTTTATCCCATTTGATGGTAAATATTGTTGAGAAACATTCTGAGTGAGTTTATAAAAGTAAAAAAAGAGATAATTACTCAGTATTCTTGTTAGTTTGACACAACAAATATAGAATTTCTCATTTTATACCAACTCGAAATCATTTAAAATATAGTTGTGAAAAACATACGAATGCACATTCTAAGAGTTATCTCCATGTGCATGCTGTAGAAAGGTTTCGACCAAAGAACTCTAGAAAGTTGTAAAAACTTGAAAAATAGCAATTTGATACTCGGATTATTCTGATTCTAGATAGAAGCAAGCATCAGATATGAATATTTTAGTCTTTCTTCCACGTTCATATCATTTTCCGAAGTTACCTGATCGGAGTTGCATGGGACTGATCACCGAAATCATTGATCTGAGAAGTTCTGGATGGTAAAATAATTTCTTCTTTAATCAAAAATGTAAATAAATTGCGTTCTTTGTATCGAATAATAACCAGGTTTTAGTATGCTGAAAACAGCTTCAGGATTTCATTTCGAATTAATAACTAAGAAATTTTAATCGACTTTGTCAATGGTTTTATTTTTCCAAAGGGTTCAAATATTAGCATCAAGATTATTTTCAGCTCGACCTTATACTTTAACGTATTGATGAAGTCAAACAATTAATTAATAATCAGCAAATCTTGTGTAATGAACGATGACTTATCAATTGATTTGATATGTTGTTGATTGGTTAATTAATTAACAATTGGTTTTTCCGTTTCATTCTTATGTCATGTTGAAAAACAAATGAATAGATTAAGATTTCTATTGAAAAATAATTTCTTCTTTCAAAAAAAAAAACATAATATTTCTTTTTGCAACACATTTTCCTTTTCACTCTAAAAACAAAACCAAAATTATTTCGTTTGATAAAATTATTTACAAAATTGAATATAAAGAAGTTATCGAACTATAAGGTGAAACAATTATAGTTCAGATAGATGAGATAAATAATATCATAGTACGATTATAATCATGTAAGAACATTCATCAAACAAGCATTGTATTCTAGAGTGAAATAATTCATGAGTACTTCTGATTTAGAAATAAAAAACTATTCGATTCATAGCAAGTTTTGAGCATTTGAATCTAAGAATAAAATATTCGAAAACGATTATTGATTGAATGAACATTAATAATTCCCTAGTGAAACATCTTGTTCCAAGATCTTCAGTAAAATAAAAGCGACATCACTCATTGACTTACATCTTCATAAATTTTAATTTCATTAACTGAATAATGTGAGCTTGTTGGTTTCGTAGATATATATAAGAAATTTTACAACAGTGGTGATAAGTATCCACCAACGAAATGAAATATATGAGAAATGACGAATAAAAAACAAAACGGATATAATAAAGTTTATAAATTGTAAATGAAATTTTTTTGACTAATTTAGTGTATTAATTAAAGGCTGATCTTTAAAAATATCGCTCATATCAGATTTCGATAAGAGTCGTTTAAAATTGCAACTTTTTAGAAGTAAGATCTTTATCGAAAAACTGAAATTCAAAATGTTTTTGTTGCCTATATTTATATATACATAAATCTATAGCTTATCGGGTAAAAAATTTTTATACATATAATAATCGAGGTTAATACCACACAACCATCTGATACTATCAAATAAATAGAGAAATCGAATGATATACATGGTCTCAGCAACAACCACTGTACACTCTAAAACAGTTCTCAATAATGACGAATAGAAACAATAACTAGAGACGAAACCTAATCAATAAAAAAAATTAGACGCAATAATAAATAAAATTAGACTGAAACAGTTTCTTTTACTTCATGTTTTACTTTCTATGAGCGTGCATCTTTTTCAAACATCTCAAATATTGTTTATCAAATGTGTATTAAATTTTTGTATTCGTATAATTCCTTTTCTCTGCTTCACTGTTTGTAATGCATACTAAATTAAACCTCCACTGTATATTTAAATAGATATTTCTTGATATTAAATACAGATTTGACTGCCAGATACTATCTGAAGATCTTGAAAATTTTGATTACCAGTATCCAAGATACAATTATCTGTACTCAAGATAAGTAAAAAAAAGTTTTTAAAGGGCAAAATATCAATATAAAAATCTTGAATATTTGCTGCCCATATTACAGATATCTGTACGTAAGGTCCAATAACAGATCTTGGTACAAGATATTGTGATTATCTCGTACCTAAATTTTCAAGACGCTTTAACATTTCTGTATCTTGTATCTTGGTCGAGATCTTCCTCACAAGATGTCTCACTGTAGGGATGTAATGGTGACACCGGTAATTTTTTAATGGATTCCTGTGTTAATGTTACGTGATACATCCCAGAAACTTGCGCACTTAATTTCCCGATTAGAAATGACCTGTTGTACAAATGATGTGATTTTTGTAAATGTTCAACAGAGGTTTGGAATATGACGGATAATCAAGCCGGTGAAGGTATAGAAACCTACGATGAAGATCGGTGTATCAGCACCACTGGATGCATTCAGCCCTAAGTCATCCGAATAATGGCAGAAACCGGCCATCACCGTAGGTTCCTGGTTCCAAACCGACAATATTGACCTTAACGGCGATAGTCGAAGCTTTATTCCTCAGTAGACGATGCTAGGGCAAATAAACCATTTCTTTCATACCCAATTGTAATAATCAGGCTAACAATAGGACCGATGGAACCATGAAAATCTGCGGTGATGACCAACGCAAGAGAATCACTGGCTGGTCTGAGCACTGAGATGTCTGAATAATGGCCGAAATCGGTCATCTTCGTAAGGTCTTGCTATTCTTACTACCCATATAGGCCTTAACGCTGATGGCTGAAATCGTATTCCTGATTCGAGATTCGAGAGTGTGATCGTATACAAGACATACTTTCGCGCACGAATGTAATGATCAGGCTAACGATATCGTCGCTGGGAACATGAAAACGGAAGGTGATGGTCGGTATATCAAGAACAGCATGTGCTATGAATCCTAAGTCGTCCGAATAATGGTAGAAATCGGTCATCATCGTAAGTTCCCGACGTTCTAATCGGCGTTATTAGCCTTAGCTGTATTAGTTGCAACTATATTCCTAAGTTATCTGCATAAACATTTTTCATATTCAGAAACCTTTACACTAGTAGATATCAATTGTATGAAAATACTCATGTCAGCAGTCATATGCATATACTCAGTACCGTACTCGTCAAGTTCTCACTGCATGCGAACAGCTTATGCAGTTTAAAATATTCGATCATGCATTCCAGCAGCTAGATGTGTACCAACTCCATGTGTACTTCTCGATTATGAAATGGTCAGAATCATTTTTGATTGAAATCAGTGCAACTCAGGTAACTTCAATCGTAGTACGCCATGACCAGTGCTTACAGTGCACCGTCGTCACCGTTGCATCCCTAGTTTCATTAGGGACAGATGTAATTTTTCAGTATAGGCACGATAGAAAGGAGGTACACAAATATCCAAAAACAAACAACAAAGAAAACAAGAAATGAGTTAGTGGTTAATATCGTGTATATTTAGACAAAATTACTTGAAAAAAACTCACTATTCTTTATAGAGGTCTTTGGACATATAATGTCAGTTGTGTGTACAATTTTTTAAAAATAAATTAGTAAAGTCAAGTACCTGATTCGATACGAGAGCATGAATTATGAAGCACTTTAGAATATTGTTCTATTCATCTAACTCGCCATCTACTATTGACTAGAAAACCGATTTTCTGAGTAGATGTGGGATTGTTTCGGTTCGGACAATAAAGATACACAGAACAGAAAATACTTCCATAAATCAGTCTTGTATTCACAGTAAATCCAAACAAATGTAGAAGTCAAAACAAAAAACTTGCATCTTTTCACTTGAAAAAAACTGAAAAAATTAATTACTGTCACATTTAAGTGATATAATTAGTTAATTCTTTTCGTGATAAAGCGTGAAATGAGGCGATGTCAATGAATCACATTTGTAAGCGTTACGTACGGGTATGAGTGTGGGTGATTGCATGTGTGGTTGTAGCTGTGTGTCTTCCTTTAGTGAACACAGAAATTAGACCGGCTTTCACCACTCGCTCACCCATACGGACTCATCTTGCACTCACAATATTTCATAAACAATGATGTAATAAGTATTCGTTTACAAAATAAATGATATTGTTACTTTTTTATTATTTCGATTAATAGCAATGATAATTTCATCGACGAATGATGAGCCAAGGGAAGAACATATTGATTCCTTCCTGTTCTTAGAAGAACTTGATGTCAGCAAAACAATAAATGGTGTTGAATAAAAACAGTTACGTATTCCTCCTGAAAAAATAAGTGTTCTTATTTGACATGTGGTTTTCTTTCCAAAAATTTTCGATTTTTCCTTTCTGTCATCTTCTACTTTAAAAAATGTTTGTTTTTTAAAGCGACCTTTTCATAATTAGATGATCATTTTTCCAG
The DNA here is from genome assembly GCA_905329745.1 of Rotaria sp. Silwood2. Taxonomy (NCBI): domain Eukaryota; kingdom Metazoa; phylum Rotifera; class Eurotatoria; order Philodinida; family Philodinidae; genus Rotaria; species Rotaria sp. Silwood2. The sequence goes on along the minus strand of CAJNSZ010000335.1, from coordinate 74,958 downwards.
ATATTGAACTAGTCATCTTTTTCTCTACCTAAAAAGTAAAATCTCAGAACAACAAAGAATCTATCAGATACTACAGTGTGATTTGATCGTTCAAATAAAAAACGCTTGTCAACGGAGACGCTTCTGAGTTAAAATAGTAATTCCAATTTTCTCTTGATCCTCACTATAGTAACACAAAATATGACCAGTGAAAAGTCTCTCGTACATTATAGTTAAGCAAATTTTCCATCGTTGGTTGCAATGAAAATGTATCAAAGCATTTGGTCTTTTTGACATTAGGCGGAGCCATAATATTTCGACTTTAAAATTACAATCACTTTATTGTATAAAAAAGCATCAAATCATCTATTGTAAAAAGAGATTGAATTATTTAGCCAACGAACAGTTATAAAATAAACTTTATTTTTGTTGTAACCTATTTGATAACGAAATATATCAATGATATATACGAGTTTTAGATAATTGAGAAAAAAAGCTACGTAAATGGATATGGAGTTGATTCAAGTCGGCATTGTTACCGATTAATAAAAAATGGTGAATCGGAACTTGCTGAGTGTAAAATGACAAAAACAAAAAGACAAGCAATATTCCATCTTTACTGTTATTCTTTGTGGATATAAGCCAAAAAATTATTATTTGATGATAAGTGACATGATGAAATCAACCTGAGAGTGTGAACGGGATTTTCGGGTTGGTGCTGAGGTGGATGTGAGCAAAGGGAAGACACATCCACACCATCTCTTTCATTCGGGTTTATTAAAATCTTGACTATTGATGTTAAACATTATACATATACAAATTGATTATTAAATTGCTGAGAATATTTTTCTCAATCATTTTGATTCAAACGAGCTGTTGAAACGCTCATTGCTATATAGCATAACAAAAAGAAAAAGACATGAATGTGATACTGGCATGTTCATAACTGAGGAAGAGTCTTTATGGAGGCGTTGAACTCTACCTACACACATTTCCATTAACGCAACGCACGAATTTCGAGTGGATTGATATCTTCAAGATTTTTCAGTTCCTCCCACACTTGATAAGCAGCTTGTCGAATGATTTGTGTTGTTTTCAGCCATTCAGCTTCGAAAATGGGCGCACATATTTCATCAATATTAAGCCGTGATCTGGAAGATCTATTTAATATTCGATCAGCATGGTCAGGATAATTACTCTTGAGCCATGGCTCAACATATCTTGTACCATTTCGATCCACAATAATGTGGCCACCATAGAAAGTATGGAGCGGCTGTTTACCATCGATTGAGGAGCGTGGCAAAGCGCCGATTTTATCATGATAGAAAAATGGACTAACGAGGGAACATACTTAGGTGTTCAAGCCCTTTAAGGCTCATCTTTTGGCTATAGATAGACCTCAATGAGGTATGAAAAACCCCAGAAGGATATGTGCGCTTAGGCTTTCCCTCCAGAGTTATAGCCATTTTAGTAGAA
>CAJNSZ010000335.1:43521-56433 GCA_905329745.1 Rotaria sp. Silwood2 | reverse complement strand
TTATTTTTTTTTTTTTTGACACCCCCCCCCCCCCCCTCTCAAAAAAAGTCAATTTTCGAGAAAAAAACCGAAATTGAGATAAATGCATAGGAAGATAGCCCATGATTCGCTCTTTCAGAAATGATATAGATTTTTTCCAAAAATAGCTTCTTTGGCTGAAATTTTTGATGATTTCTGTGATGCGCTCCATAAAAAATACGATTTTTTCGAAAAAAATTATTTTTTTGGTATAGTACATAATTTAAGAGTTTAAAGATGTTCACCATGTCATAAAGATTCTTTTTATACATAACTCATCATTACATGGATTATTGGTAGTCAAGTTTTTTTAGATAAATGCTAAAAATTTCAACAAACTATAAAATGTCAAAAAAATAATCTTGCAAAAATCTTTTTCGTTTTCTTGAACGTGCATCCCAAATTTCTCTTTAATGGTCCATATAATGTATTAATATTTTTGTTTTTGTTTGAAAGAGCGTGTCAAGATGCAGGGTACCACGTTGTCCTTTTTTTGAAATACGCTCTTTTTATAGTCAATATAATGGCAATGATATAATTTTTTCACCATTTTTTGACAAATTTTTGAGCAATGAAACTTGTTCCCTCTTTTTTTCGATTAAAAAGGAGAACGTAGTGCCCTGCATCCTGACACGCTCTTTCTAACAAAAAAAAAATATTAATACATTGTATGGACCGTTACAGAGAAATTTGGGATGCCGTTTTCTCTATTTTTCGATCTTGTTTCGTCAATATCTTCCCCAAATGAAATGGTTTTGGGCNTTCTTCCTTAATGGATTTCTCTAGGAATAGTATCCCAAAATAGATAGAATAACACAATTTTTCTATGATTAGCGACAACAATGGTATCGTGTTTTATATTTTATTCCCACAGAGATTGCACTAATAGCTTTAAAAAGAAATATACTTTTAATAATGCCATACTAATCTGAGACGAACTTAAATAAGGTAGAAATCGAATCAGCTGAAATTTACAGGATATGTTAGAGACATTAAGGGAAGTCTATGATAAAATTTTCAGCCCAAAACCATTTCATTTGGGGGAGGGGGGCTTAATAATCAATTTAAATATAATTATCAATCTCTATATATACTTGATAATAGAAAATAATAAACTATTATGTTTATGATCTGATGTTGTTCTAAATAAATAAATAATGAAATGAATAATATTCCTTTAAATATATATTTATGCTTACCTACTTGAGAATAAATGTATAAATCGATGAAGCTATAGCAAAAATAAGTATCTAAAAACAAAATAAATCTTTTAAAATAACATCATATAATTAAATGAAATCTTACTTCTCCATTATGAAGTGGTGTCAATACATTTCGATATACAGCCATTTTAAATAAAACTTCAACTGCCTATTACATTATATATATATAATACAAAAGGATTAAAAAAAAAAGAAAAACCTCACTAAATTAGCCATGTAAAGAGCCAAAGCACCTCGTCTAAAAATCAATAATAGTTAAAACTATTTCAAAATCTTTTCACTTACCGTTGTTTACGTTCGATCAAAATTCCGGGAAGAGTACAAAGTATAATTTGAAAATACAGTTTATAATAACTTATATGACCAAATATTTTTCTACATATAAAAAAAAAAAAAATAAAATATTAATCAATCATTCTTTTTATCTACCTTCCACAACAACAAGTTGGTAGAAAAAATAATCCTTGTATACCAAGAAAAATCGTTGATTGCATTATTTCAGTAACTAAACCAGTTAGAAGTTCACGTAATTGTTTTAAGGTTTTAATTTTTCTTAATTTTATAAGTCCTGTAACCTACATAAGTGAAGAGAAATTTTTTATCAATAATTCAAATGAACAATTCTTACTGCATATAGAACACAATAAATTTTAAATGACTCTGTAAAAGATGGTTTTGCAAGAGACCATGTCGCTCCAATACAACTCTCATTCCATGGATGAATTACTTGATTACATTGATAAGGTAATATTGGACGTGATTGTATAGCCATTATCTGAAAATGTAATAGAAAAATTTTACTTTTTGTGCTTTTTTTAATCACTATAACTATTGATTTCATTTATGGATAGTATTCAAAATCAAAACGATTTTTTTTGAAAATAATTTTTTTTTGTAATTATCAGTATGAATTAGGAATGGATCAATCATGAGCTGTGGCGTGGTGTTCGGGACGAGCAGTTCGCCTTCGGACTCTATCTTATCAATTCAGATAGTGTCGAGTATTTGTGTGATTGCCCAAGTATTTCTTGAGAAATATGGACTATTAAGGAAGCATCCTAAGATTTGCTTAAGTTCGAGTTCTAGTATTTCTAAATATTGATGATTTTATTTAATATGTTTACAAATTTCGGATTTTCGGATCCTTTATTACATTGTGTGTAAATCTACAATAGTCAAGTATGAAAATGATCTCTTTTAGATTTCTTCTGTTTTCTTTTATTAATTGAATGCAAGTGATCGTAGTCAAAATCAAACTGAAACAAACGCTCGGATTCAGTGCATGGCTAATACCAATGTAAATACATGAGATTAAGATAATCCAAGATTTACAATAAAAATCTAACACATAGTACAAATAGTTGCGGCGTTTCCATTGTATCTGTTGGTAATTTGTTCCAAATAATTAAGTATCATAGGAAAAAAAAACATACAATTCATGATAAAAAAATGAACACATATTCATTTGATTAAGGTTAAGAAATACTTCTTTGAATCAATTTTTACTCAAGGGCGATCAGAAAGTTTCGACCCCTCTCAATAAATCGATGATATCTACAATAAACTTCTATGAAGTTATTGATCAAATTATATCATTTTGCAGAGAACGATTAGAGCTATATTCTGAAAAAAAGATAGTTCGAAATACAGAAAAACAATAACAATATTACGGTCATTTTACTAATATTGAGTAAAAATTTTTAAGTAACATTTTTTTTCAAAAACAAAAATTGCTTGTAACATCCTAAGCGACATATTGTTTTTTAGATATTTTTATATAGTTCGATAGAGTTCGACAAACTCTACGAGAATATGAATTTTAACAAGAAGTTCTGATCTTATTTTCAATATAAAACTTGAATGAAATCAGAAAGACTAATAAAAATTTCATGTATCAAATATTCCCAAGAGTAAGCTGAATTTTGAATAGCTTCAGCTGGTTAAGTGTTCCATCTGTTCATGTAGCTCGCAAGTATTATTTGCAGCTTCAGTTTATGACACTATATCTCGAAATATCAATTAAATAAAGTTATTGAAAGTTAAACATACTATCTCATGCAACATATGCAGGATTTTCATGAATCTGCGTGGTTTCGTCTGAGTTTTACATTGAAAACAGGATTCGCATTATTCTTAATATTCATATTCTTGTAGAGCTTGTCGAACTCTATCAAACCATATAAAAGTATCTATTAAAAACATGTAGAAAATAATATTTCGCTCGACTCTAACGATTCAAACATTCAAGACTATTTTTACTTTTTCAAAAAATGTAACGTAAAAAGTTTTACTCAATATTAGTAAAATGATCGTAACATTGTAATAGATTTATGTATTTCGAACTATCTTTTTTTCAGAATGTAGCTCTAATCTTTCTCTACAAAATAATATAATTTGATCAATAACTACATAGAAGTTTGTTGTAGATATTATCGATTTACTGACAGGGGTCGAAACTTTCTGATCACCCTTATCATATGCATAATAAAATTAAAATAATTATTATTCTATATATGAATACGTTCGTCGCAAGACTACCCGTAAACTTAACACAACGGGAAAATTGCAGATTTAGAATGTCGAGCATCTTTTCGTAATGAAACTTAGTCATGATACTCATACAGTTATGAAAAATGAAATAAAAAATTGAGATTTTATCTTTGGATGAGAGTTATATTATTCTAAATCGATACTTCTTCGCTTAATACTAGACTATTTTTTTAGAAAATAACGAATTTTCATAAAGTTAGATCAAAAGTTTTCGAGGTGTAAGAATCCGAATCTACAGATATTTAATCGAAATTATCGAGCTCAACCTACTTTTCATCATTCATCCACATTTTATAAAGTTCATTTAAATATACCTCTACTAATCGAAAAATCTAATTCAAGATTTTTGACAAACTATCTGTAGATTCAGATTTCTCGATCTCGAAAATCTTTGGTAAAATCTAAAAAAAATTTGGTTATTTTCAAAAACTAATCTAGCCTTGATAGGAAAAAAACGAATTAAAACTATTAGTTTTCTCCTTGCTATCATTTAAATATCTATCATATTTCATAAAACTATATGAACAGCTCAACACCTTGTCATCAAATTTTATGCTTAGATACTGCACTTATTTTTATATCACACAATACGAAAATAATAACATTGCAGGTTAATGAAATACGCATAAAAATGACATTTTAATGAAGCAAATATAATGAATTTGATGTTTAATTCAAAAATCATAGATCATTAAATTTCTGATAATATTCATTTCATTATTTTAATGGAATTTTTTTTCTAAGTTTCTGGGCATGAAATGAATTCACAATGAAATTCGAACTAAATACATCTGAAAAGATCTAATGAAAAACTTATTTCTACGAAACAATATTGAAAATCTAAAACAACACAAAAAGAAAAATTTCATAGCTTTATCTGGAATTAGAATATACAAACAAAAAAAAAGAAAATAAATTGCTTTTTCTAATTTGCAAAATATCATCACAAGACTTTGCTTTTTTTATATTAAAGTGAAAAGCACCGAACTTTTTTTCAAAATCGTGAATATGTTGACTATTTTGCTTTTTATCGAAATACTTAGTATTGGAAATACACATATTATAACAATCTTCAGATTTTTGTGTTTTAAGATTCACTTTTAATTATTGGTTGAGGTTTAAATCAATCAGACAATAAAAGACTCGAGATATTATTCGACATATGTTTTCTATGAATAAATAAGAATTTTTTTTAATTTATTTGTATCATAGAAAGATCGGAAGGAAATTAGATCACTTAATATATGTTTAGATAAGAGTACGATAGTTAGCGCTAGTTGTCTTAGGCTTGTTCATTCTTGTTTAATGATAAGAGATAATGATAAAACATTTCAAACAAATTCGTTCTTGAATACATGCATATTATAAATATTTGTGCTACATCAAAATGATGAATTGAATATGCTTATCTTTTAATATGATTATTTCTAAATATATAATGTGAAGGATTTTTTTTTTAAATAACTCAATTATTGATCAAAGTTTATACACTAGCAGTATCAGTTAGACATGATGAATATTTATAGAAAATATTTAGAAAAATTAATAGAAATCGTGGCAGAAAAAAGTAATTATACGTAATAGACACACCCTCATTTAATGAATCATAAGAAAATAAAAATAGCTACGACAAAAATAAAAACTATAAGGATGATGCAAGTTACTCTATATATCTCATTTTTTTTCCTTTGACGCATTTATAAAATGATGTGAAGAAGTATATGAATCGTTGGTAACCAAACAATGAGTCATAAACATCCGTCAATAGATCAACTAAATATTTTCTAAGACAGAACGAGAGAATTGCTCAATTGATTAGTTCCATATGTTCATATATGATTGGTGCATTGCTTTGAATACAAGTGTTGAAAAATAAATAATAAATACACTATAATGATGATATAGAGGTCAAACGACCAATCCTACTTTCGAATTATAGTCAAATTTTTTTTATTATGTTATGAATTTAGAAATTTTTTTTCATAAAAATAATCATTTAATAGATAAATATTATGAACAAAGGAGGCTACAAAAGTAATATTTCGATTGGCATTCATTGATTGGTTAATAAATAGTTGAAGGTTTGATATTCCTCCCTTCCTGTACGTTTGGGTATATGGAATTTCTTATCGTTCTCTTGTCTGTTACTTTCTTTTTTTTTTTTCTCTCTTTCTTTCTTTATATTCTTCTTCTATAGAACAAAAGCATCTACAACAAAGACCCCTTTATTTTAGTAACTATTTCTTTCACTCTTTTACAAATAGCGTGTTAGACTATTTTCTTTGCTGGAGTATATCATAGTGTAAACAAGTTTCCGATTTGACCTATTTAATTTTATCTCAAAAGAAAATAAATAAAGGTAATTAAGTTTTATTTTGTTAATATACAGAATGAATTTTTATAATCATTGTATATACATATAAGTTTATAATTATTCATAGTTGATCGATACGAGGAAGAAGGAAAATGAAAGAAAAGAAAAACCCAATAGTTACCATAGATTGATGTTGAGAAAAAAAAAGATGATGAAATGAGTAAAATCATCTTGATATATATTCATCTATTCATTCGTTAATACGTAGTACGATAACGTAGGGTGACGTGGAAAAATGAATCATTGACCTAATTTCCTTTTTATATAGCTGACAATCTTATCTGCACACTAAGGTTACAAATATAATGATTATTCGTTTTTTTTTTACTCACATTTTCTTTTGATTATGTTAATATTCCGTGCTAGAAGAAATATACATATGTTTCTCTTTTGTCTGGTTTTTGATGATTATGAATTATTTTTCTTCTTGATTTTATAGTTTGTATTTACATTTATTAACGCTATTGATCTAATAATTAATTCCAATCGAAAGAAAAAAAATGGATCGAATGATATCAGAAAATCATCTTTCATCTTCTTTACAAACAACATTAGCTGTTGGTGGTGCACTTGCACTTGTTGCTGGTGCTGTTATTCATCGTCATAAAGATAAATTATCATCATTTCTTGTAGAAAATCTTGTTAATGAAGAAATGAATCAAGATATTGATTGGCAACAACTTTCTATTCCAGCTCAGGTTAGTTAAAAACAAAGAAAATTTTTCAATGATATACAAGCATTTGACTTTAAACTGTTTCTATAAATGAAAATTCTTTAGACTAGGGAAAAGATATTATAGGTTACAAAGAGTGCAATATTGTCGATTCTTTTGAGTCGTTTATAATTTATTTGAACATTATACTAAATATAGTATATTCAAATACTTGAATGAAACAGGACTTGATTTTTTTTTTCGTTCCTTAAATAAATATTATATAATAGTAATTCAATGCTGCTTTTTTTTTCAGGCCCAAGGATGTCCAGAAGCACGAGTGGCTACATCACTTGGTTCACGGCCATTAATCACAAATGGTAAATCGAAGATTGACGATCATATTTTTACGACATTTTATGAAGGTTTTAAAGTTGGCAAAGATATTGCAAATAAACGTGGTAAATTTTTAATGATTCGTACTTTTTTTTTTTTCTCATATATTTCTTTTTTATTGACTCTAGGAGATAATAGATGTCTAGGTTATCGAGTAGATAATCAATCTGATTATCAATGGGTGACATACGATGAAGTAAATAATAAAAATTCTATTTCATTCAAATAAATATTTTCATTTTTAGGTCGAACGTGCTGCTACCGAAATCGGTAGTGCACTTATTCATTTGGGTGAAAATCAAGGACAAAATACATTCATTGGTATCTATGCAGGCAATAGTGTTGAAGTATAATTATTTAATTTTAACATATATAAATATATTTTTAAAATGTCAATATTTTAGTGGATGACTACAGCATTAGCATGCCATTGTCATAGTATGATTTATGTACCACTTTATGATACACTTGGAGAAGCTGCAATTATTCATATTATGAATCAGAGTAAATTTTTCTAGGATATATTTTATTGTTTAAGAATTTATTTCTTTTATTTATTATAGCTTCATTAAAAACAGTTTTTATTGATAGAGCTGAAAATGTTCTTACTTTACTTAAACTTGTTGAACAAGTGTCAACATTAAAACGAATTGTATTAACAAAAAAATTAAAAATCGATCAAGAAAATGAAATTAGAAATAAAGCTAAGGAAATTGCAGTTGAAATAGTAACATTCAATGAATTATTAGTAAGATTAGAAAATAAATTTTTATATAATAAATATATTTTTCTTTTTCATTTAGGAACTTGGTCGATCAAAACCAGTAGCACATCATGTAAGAACAATAAAAAATAGATAATAATAGTTTGAGTTTTTTTTTTTTTTTTTTCAAATAGCCACCTAAACCTGATGATGTATTTGAAATTTGTTATACAAGTGGTACGACAGGTTTACCAAAAGGTGCAATGTTAACAAATAAAAATATTGTTTGTTTGGTTCAATCGGCAACTGAATTTTTTGTAAATTATTTTTTTATTAACATAAAAAAGAAATATTTTGTTTTGCTTTTTTTTTTTTTACATAGAAACCTGTTTTTACTGAATTGGAAACATTGATTTCATATTTACCATTAGCTCATTCATATGAACAAACTATTGAAGTAAATTTTCGAGAAAAAAAAAAATTGTTATTTTTGTATATTTTCTATTTTTTTATTTTTCAGCTTTTTTGTTTATGTAGTGGTTTTAAAATTGGTTATTACTTAGGTGATGTACGTCAATTAGCTGATGATCTTGCTCGTTTAAAACCAACAGTAATGCCATGTGTACCTCGACTTCTTAATCGAATGGTAAAAACAAATATTTTAATTTTTTTTCATGGAGTTCACATTAGACTTTCCGAAAAACAATATAGTTAGTGTAAGTTTTAAGTTGAGATTTTGCGACTCGGTTCCATAGTACGAAAGATAAGGGTAAGGTCAACGATCATTAGGTACATTTCGCTAGCAACGGGTAGGAGGAAGGTTAGCAGTGGCTGAATACATTTCCCTCCTGAGGGAGTAAGGAGGTCGACGATCATTCGTAGCAAAGGGGAAAAATTGTTGTACAGCATTAACAAAAGATTTAGACTGTTTTACAAGATCTCAAAGTCTTTCTCGAGATTTGAATGTGTGAAATAGTGCAGTTTTTTAAATTTTTTGCATAGATAAAAATTTCTATTCATTATGCCAAGGACGATGGAGAATGATATGTTGATTTGTCACAGTCACTATCTGATCACTGTGAAAATTATGAACTAATCAAGTTATAATTTTGGGAGAAAATCAATATTAGTGTTTCTCAGCCTATCGAGTCCTAGAAAATGATTATAGTTTGGTGAAGGTTTTCTTTTTTCTCGCTTCAGATTTTTTTTGATAAAATTAATGTTTCTTTTTTAGTATGATAATATTCAAACAACAATTCGTCAATTAAGTCCACTTAAACGCTTTTTATTTAATATGGCATTCTCAGCTAAAGGACGTGATATTGATGAACATCGTGTAACACGTCATATGCTTTGGGATGGTTTAGTTTTAAAACGTATTCAAGAACGTCTTGGTGGACATGTTAAATTAATAATTAGTGGTGCTGCACCATTATCACCATCAATTCTACAATTTCTTAAACGTGTTTGTGGAGCTTATGTTGTTGAAGGTTATGGACAAACTGAATGTTGTGGTGTATCATCATGTCAAACACTTGGTGATCCAACTGTTGGAAATATAGGTGTACCATTAAATTGTAATATGATTAAATTAGCTGATGTACCGGATATGCAATATTTTTCCAAAGATAATGTTGGAGAATTATGTATCAAAGGTGGAAATGTATTTAAAGGCTATTATCGAGATGAAGAAAAAACAAGAGAAGCACTTGATAATGAAGGATGGTTACATACGGGTGATGTTGCTAAATGGACAGCAGTAAGATGTTTTTGTTTTTTTTTACGTTTTATTTTCGAATATAATAATACAGTATTTTATTTGTAGAGTGGTCAAATTCAAATTATTGATCGCAAAAAACATATGTTTAAATTAGCACAAGTATGTATAGAACGAGATTGAATAGATAAAGTTTTACAAAAACAAAAAGAAAGAAAGCGACATCTATCGACAACGAGGTCATTTACTGCATAATCTGTTCAAAAGAAAATTAATAAACTCCTACATGCATTCATATCGAAAGCAATCATTTAAATTGTTCTAATCTACCTGATGAAAAAATTTCTATATCTCAAATATTTATCTAAGGATGAAAGTGAGGCTATTCTCTTAGGATACTTCAATAAAACATATATTGATTATGTAATATCATCTCATCTAAAATAATGCAAATTCAATATAATGAAAATTCTCTGTTCTATCGATTATACGTTTAATAAAACATTTGTTAAGATCAGTAAAATTTAATTTTTTTTTAATTTTTTTTTTACATTTTAGGGTGAATATGTTGCACCTGAACGTATTGAAAATATTTATATTCAGAGTAAATTTGTTGCTCAAGTGTTTGTTTATGGTAATGGTTATAAGGTAAAATAATTGATAACTGGTTTGTTTTTAAATTATTTTTATCTTTGAATAGAGTTACACAGTCGCCATATTTGTTCCAGATGCTGATATACTAGAAAAACATGCACGAGAAAATAATATTTCAGGCGATATTGTAGAATTATGTAAGAAAAAGGAAATTAAAGATTTAATATTTCAGGATATTAAAAAATTGGAAAAAGCAAATTCATTAAAAGGCTTTGAAATGGTATGTAAATCTTTGTTTAAATATTATAGAAAATATAGTTTTCCTTTTTTTTTTTTGTCTTCGAAGGCAAAAGATATTTATCTTCATGCCGAACAATTTTCAATTGAAAATAATCTTTTAACGCCAACAATGAAAACAAAACGACCGGAATTAGCGAAATATTTCGAAAAAGAAATCGATGAAATGTACAAATATATTGAATAAATATCTTGTGCATATTCTTATTCTCCAAGTCAGATGATGCGTTTATCAGGGAATACTCTCTTTCTCTCTCTCTCTCTCTCTCTCTCTCTCTCTCTCTTTCTTTATTATTTGTTGTTATTCATTTATTCAGGACATCCCCGTATTTGTTTTTTTCTTCTCTTATTTTATTTCGTCCGTGCATTCTGGAGGATGTCTTTGCTAGTTGATTCATTCCTTACAAACTCATTTATTCTATATCCGTTCCGGTTACTTTTTTTATGTATACTCCCTCTGCATCTATCAAGAACTTCTCTGAGCATCTTTTGGACTTGATCTGCACGAATGAAACATTGGCATATGGAGCTTCTGTTTTCTTTTTGTTGTTATTGTTGTTTTGTTTCTATTTCCTTTTCTTCTTTTTTTTTTTCCTTTATTTTTTTTTGCTCTCTATCTGTGGATGGTGTTTCTTTCTGATGCTTTTAAAATATGTGTATCATCACATAAAAATATCCAAGAAGATAAAAATAAAAGAAAAAATTACCGTTTTAAAATACATAAATAATTTCAAGATAAAAGAATCATTTTGAGATAACAGAAAAGAAAAACTGTCAAAATTAGTTGTTTGTGATTAAAAAACATTCATATCAATGTTAGTTTTGATTATATGAAAGAATTCGTGTCAATAGCAGATCGACTGAACTTGAAATCGATTCTATTCAGCATGAATCAAATCCGATAACAAAGAATATGTATTAACATGTAAAGTGAGATGATATCCAATATCGAATTGAAAGAAAATTTATGTTAAAGTTGAATTTGGATTCTTATCTATGAACTTCGAGAGAATCGATACAATCGTCCATAGATAAATCAAGTAAGAGATTCGAGCTGCTATGAACAATTTTCTATTGAAGCAGTTCTTTTGTTTGAAAAACCACCTATGACTTCTCTCACTCAATCTTTATTGATCCACTGATGATAATATCAGTTCCCACCCAGTTCATCAATAAGAATTCGAATTTGAGCTTTTACATAGATTTCCTTCTTAATCTGAGATTGGCTTAGATCAATGATGGATTGAAAGGCAAAGTCGGATACTTTCAAAAAGAGTGAAACCAAAAATTTTTGCTAATAACTTCGGCACTGCTCAAGTCAGACATATGTACCGCATCTAGATATTAAGGTCGGNCGGCGCCCCAAGGGAGAAGCACAGGCGCCGGGTGGAGAGAGGCGGGGGGGGGGGGGGGGGGGGGGGGGAGGGGCACCTACTTACCTAAGAAAAATAACATCAAGTTGAAAATACCATGAAAGAATATTTAATTAGGCAAAGTATAACCAGACGTATATATGTACTGATAAGATGGTTGTTTTCATCGTAATTCATTTTGTAGGTAAACTTGCGCAAATTTAAGTTTAAGATAAATTAAAATATTATGCTCGTTACAATGAAATTTATTAAGTTTTGACTTAGATCAATTTGTGTATCAGGATAGTTATTAATCAACATTAATTTATAAATTTAACAAATGAGTATGAGATATTGTAATAAAACAAACGGTATCTCGGAAAGAATGAGTCTGTCAATGATCATGAAATTAAGACGCGACCGCCCAAAAATGAGTCACACTTGCCGTTAGGATACCGGCGATGCATATCCTAGTTCAACTGTTGTATAATCGCAGAGATCAGTCTACGATAGTAACTGGGGTAAACTATGCATATTTCTCATAATTGGATAGAAACAGAAGTCAAGAATAGCTAAAAGTATGATTGAGCACTATGAAAATAAGCGAGATCTTTGTTTTTTGCTGAAAAAAGATATATTTTTTTTTCTATAGCTGTTGTTCGGTGAAGCATCTCCAATAGTAATCTATCACAATAAGAGATAATTTCAAGTATAGTTATCTTTGTTCAAAAGCTCATTTTTTCCTAATATTTCTCCGTTCTATTGAAGATTCTTTAACTTAATACATATCTCAAGACTGGCAACAGAAGAAAATTAAAAAAAAAAAAGAATTACCAAACCTTAATATCCTCTGTTAAATAAAGAAACATGAATAAGCTTTTCTAGTCGAGTTAGCTGAATATGGCCCTAGCTCCTGCTAAGAACAAGATATAAAGGGTGTTCCAGATATTCTGAAACGATTTTAAGAATTCACCGTTCTCGCATTCTACAAAAGCAAATTCGCTGAAACTTTGGTAGATTGTTGTACATATGTGG
>CAJNSZ010000335.1:24132-43430 GCA_905329745.1 Rotaria sp. Silwood2 | reverse complement strand
GGGGTGGATGTGAATGTGGGTGGGGGTGGATGTGGGGGTGGGTGTGGGTGTGGGTGTGGGTGTGGGCGTGGGTGTGGGCGTGGGTGTGGATGGATGTGGGTGTGGGTGGATGTGAATGTGGGTGTGGGTGGATGTGAATGTGGGTGTGGGTGTGGGTGTGGGTGCGGGTGTGGATGGATATGGATGTGTTGCTATGGTTGTGGTTGTGGATATGTGGACGTGGGTATGGATGAAAGCCGCACTCACACCCCACAGCCATACTCCATCCTAATCCAACATAGACCAAAAAGCTCTATTGATGGCGGACATAAATATGTTTTGAATGTCTTTGATCTGCATTAGTTTTATCTCATCCAGCGGCTTTGTATGTTGCGTTCTTATTCAAATGAAGAGTTTCTCTGCACACATGAACAAGTAAAAGGAATCATTAGAATTGAATGTGCAAAACAACTTCTTTTTATTCCCTCAAGAATTTTAATTACAACTCCTTTTTGACAAGTTCTATGTGCTCTCGTGCAGTTCGAATACATGAATGATTTGCAGGTAATGAACTTTGCCATATGTCAAGAGCACGTTCAAATAATGAGAGTGCATCAGTGTAGTTTCCAATGTTACAATAAACTATAGCGATGTTGTTGCAACAGGCAGCCAAAGAAGGATGGTGTGCCGGAAGGACCTCTTTGTAGATTTTAAATGCCTTTCCTTAAAATGAAAGTGCTTTTGAGTACTCTCCTCTATCGCCATACACTCCGCCGATATTTTTGTGGAAGTCGCTAATGAGAAATGATTTGGCGGAAGAGCTTTTTCTCGAATTTCAAGTGCTTTTTGATAAGACGAAAGTGCTTGCGAGTACTCTGCCAGTTTATCGTACATCGAAGCAATGCTGTTGTAGGAATTAGCTAAAGAAGGATGATACTTAGGAAGAGACTTTTTAAAGATATCTAATGCTTGTTCGTGAATCGAGAGTGCTTTTGAATATTCTCCCAAGTTTTCATAGAGTGTGGCGATGTTGTTATAGGTGCTAGCCAAAAATGGAACATTTGAAGGAAGAGTTTCTTCGAAAATTTTAAGCGTTTTTTCATGGAAGAAAATTGATTTGTTTTGGATACTCTCCGCTATTTTGATACAATAAGCCGATGTTGTTATAGACGACAGCCAACAAAGGACCACTTGGCGGATGATTCTTTTGGAGAATATCAAGTGCTTCATTGTAAAAGGATAGCGCCTCCTTATAATCACCTTGATTATTCTTGATGTATCCAAGACTATTATATATTATTGTCTTCTCATGCTTCTGGTTTGTTTGTTCGAGTAATAGTTTATACATTTCTTCGGCTTTGCCATATTGGCCAATTTTAATTAATAGTTGTCCTAATCGTCTCCATCTAATTTCTCCTTGTGTCTCCTCTCGTAAGCGTTTCGTAAGCTTCCGAAGTTGTTTGTCGTCATCGGAAATTAGTTTCAAATCTACTTGAAAAAACCCCCTCTATGTTGTCAATTTCGTTTACTTGTTGAAAACAAAATACGGTGTGCATAGAGAAAAGAAACTTCCGCTTCCTCCTGGAAGTTATCAACATGGCTGACGAGAGAAAACGAAACTGCTGTTAAAGTCGGATTAACAGTAATTTTGAACAAGATGTCGACTGAATCGATATTCATCGAGTAGTGTTGAGTATAAAGAAGAGCTGCTTCTTTATCTTTGCTCGTAGACAGAAAATTGTTAAAAGATCATTTTGATCATATTTTCCCACTGCCTCTTCAAGGACTTTACGAACAGATTTTATTTCATTGTAGACACTCTTGATTTTGGACCATTCTTCGACTCATCGATCGTCGCTAAAATTATCACCAGAAAATATGTAAATAGTGTCCAATTCAGGCAATTCGTGAATAAGAGGTACTATTTGTTGACCAAAAGTATGGGAAACAATTACAAATGCTTTTTCATTGTCGATTTCTCTAAGAAAATCAACACATTTGTCAACAGTGGTGAAGATGAAGAAATCATGGATAACAGTTCGTAGTTGTCTTATGATTTTCTTAGATTCTTCTTTTGAAAGGTCAATGTTCGCATCCAACCAAATAAGAAGAACATTTTGAAAATTTCATCGTTTAACACGGTTGCTTTGCGCTTGTTCTACTGTTGCTCATGATGTTTCAGTTGCAGCTGCATGCTTCGAAGTTTTTTCATTCATACTGCTGTAGATGAGCAAGTAAAGCTTTCTATACGTACTCGTACACTGAGAAAAATCGTAGAACAATAAATGTCTCAGGCACTTCTAACTGTACCCGATGCTTTGTTATATATAGTAAGATGCTATTAGACTATTACTTGAAGTGAGAAATGTACTTCTTTCTTTTTGCATCACCAACTACCTTTTTTCTTCATTCTTTCATGGCCAACGTTGCTTGTATCGCTCGGCGAAGTTGTTGACAATGTGCACATACGCTTCTTGAATAAATTAAATTTCAAAAAGAATAACGAAATTCATTCATTTTCTTTTCAACCAAGTTTCTGATAACTTTTTTCTTTCTATTCTTCCAATTTTCTTGGTGAAGAACTCAAAGAAAATACGCCATTCCGATTCTTTTTCTGTTTATACATGGAATCGAAATTACGTATGTAATAGCTCCATTTCAGTTCCAAGAGCTGAAGGTATGTGAACAGTTGCAGCTCTCGTGAGTGGAAGCTGTTCACAGGCTTACCACGGAAGATTATCAACTGTTAAATCGCTATTGTGTTGAGACTATGCACGTTATGTAGGTGCAAATGAGCTATGAATAACTTGAAAAAAGTTGGAACCGCTAGCTTATTGCTACGGAGATATTGCACTTTTACCATATGTTTTTAAATGAATATTGTGGTCCCTCTTAGTAACACCAGCAAAAATGATGTTCGAATTTTTATTTGAAACTTTACATATGAACAGACCTTATCGAGAATAGGTTTTTTTGTGAAGGTTTCAGGTCTTGTTGCTGTTTCTTTGCGCAGATACAACCATGATAATTTCATTCGGATACACCAGAAGATTTGATGTTCTCATTTCAGGATAGGAACAAATCAAAAGACCTGAAACTTTCACAGAAAAACCTATTCTCGGTAAGGTCTCTTTATATATAAAGTTTCAAATAAAAACTCGAACACCATTTTTGCTGGTGTTCCTAAGAGGGACCACAATATTCATTTAAAAACATACGGTAAAAGTGTAATATCTCCGTAGCAATAAGCCAGCGGCCCCAAAGTTTTTCAAAGTATTCATAGCTCATTTGTACCTACATAATGCACATTGTCTCAACGCAATAGCGATTTAACAGTTGGCGACCTTCCCTCGTCAGTTCACGAGAGCTGAAATTAACCTATGCCACTGCGTACAAATACCGCTCTTTGCGTCTTCTTATCGGGGTACCCATATGTTTCTACGTGCTTTCCTAGAGAGGTAACTGTACTTCTCTATGAGATTTCCAACAGGGGTAACCATACTTCTCTACGGACTTTCCTATAGGGGTACCCATATGTCTCTAGGGACTTTTCTGCTGGATGTCCACATGTTTCTATCGGTTCTCTGTAGGTATTCGGATATCCCTTTTCATGGTTGGTATGTGAATGCGAATATACGTGAACAATAATAATAGAAAGATTCGAGTTCTGTTGCCGGGATTGATTTTTTCTGCTTCGAATTTCTAGACTATTATGAAGGTTCTTATGGATCCATGGGTTGGTCATGAGAAAGTCGTAGCGGATAGTGCATTGGCACTAGTAAAGCGCGTCATCTTTGAGTGGGATGTATAGTTTGTTCCGTTGGGAGAAGTGATGATGAATATATGCAGCAGAAGGGGAAGATTACAGCTGCTGCTTGTGGGTGAATTTTTCATAACCGTCAGGTACTTTTTGAAAAAACGAGAGGTTTGGACATTATTCAGAATATTCTTCTGTCATATGTGGAATATGAATTTAGTCCTTGGACAAAAGCAGCACTTATTATTCATACAATCAAGACCTATCTGGTGTGAGCATAATAGTCTCTACAGTATTATAAAAATTAAAACAAACTTAAAAATAATCTGTACTCAAAGACATATTAAAATCCGTATTTTCATGCAACTTCCGAAGCAGTGGTAAACAGTGGAGGAAATGAAATATCTCCTCGTTTTTCTGTATGTTTTTAGTTCTATAACTAATTAATTTTCAAATAACTTATATATAGCGAGGAGGTATGAAACATGCTTCTTATTGTAGCCACTTCAACTTGAAGAAACAGAAAACATTGAGAACACAGAATGTCTATCAGGAGATGTGACATCTTTACTCGTCCACTGTAATTACACATTTGGATCATCATGTAGAAAATTTGGGAACTTAGTATGAACACTAGTCATAATATTCATAAATTGGATGTGTCATACCAGATGTAGTATATCCAATACAAAAGTTTCTGTTGTAATTCGATATGACCTTTACAATAATGGTGATGAGAGGTTCGATATTGCTACTCTGAAAAAAAAGGTAACATATAGAACCTGCTCGATGGAAAACATTTCATGAAACTTTTAAAAATTTTAAGCTTCTCAAAAAAAAAGCTTATTTTCCTACATTTCCGAGGAGCAAAAGGTCTAAGTAAAAATTTTAGAACCCTAAAATGGTCTATTAATGGATAACTATTGAAAAGGTTCTCTCTCACAACAGTAATGTTAGAGGGTAGTCGTAGGTGGTATCGATCTGATACAGAGAATACTCAGCAGCGACTTCATAAGGGTGTGGGTGTGCATGTGTGGGTTTGGGTGTGGGCGTGAGTCAGGTGTGCGTGGTGTGAAGATGGGTACACGAGTATAGATATGGGTTCAGGTAATGAGTGTAGGAGTGGGTGTGGGTGAATCTCTGTGTTTGTGAGTGTGTGGCGCTGCCAGTCTGATTGTGGGTATGAAGTCGGGGTGTATTTCCTACCAAAACAAGACGAATACACATCTTACACTCAAATCCGCCAACAACCACTCTCAGCCACAGCCACCCCACACCTATAGCTACATTCACAAGCACTGCCACACTCATCACCTGAACCCACAGCTACACTCACACCCTGTGTTTGCCATGTCGTATGAAATGATAAGAAAAAACTTAAAACATGATAATGCTTTAGAGGAGAACATACAACCTTTATTGCTACATAACACTAAAAATCAAGCATAATTTCAATTGCTTCGACGTCTCGAGAATATAATAATCATTTGACTAAACTCGAATGATGAGGAATTAACAATTAATTATCAATATTCTTTACATCAACTGCGTTCTATTGTCGGTTGAATTTACACTTTTAGAAACCAGGAAGAATGCGTTGATTTTCTGATTGAAATTGAAGATGAAAAGATCTTTTTTGAGAGGGCCAAAATGCTGTTGGTCATCATCTAATATCTCTGATCCATGATTATTCTCAACTAGATTCAGCTTGTACTATCTGTTATTCACAAACGGAATATGCAGAATGGATAAATGAATGGAAAAAAGTAAAAGAAATCTTCAAACAAATTGAACATATTAGTGAATTAATCCAACAAGTTATCTGATTTTGTGAGAATTAGTTATTTCCAATTAGAATTCTGTCATCAAACAGTCCTTCAACGCTTGAATTAAATGAATTAGATTCATCATTCATGTACATACAATGACCCAAAGAAATCATTGTTGACATTGAACATGATGAAAAAGCAAGAAAAGAAGTAGTTGATTTTTATTATCTTCAGTACACAAAAGAGTCCTTTATCCATTATGTATTCAATCGAGCTTTAAGATTACAAGATATTGAAGACATTAGTAAGATGGGATTTTGTATAGAAGATCTTCATGATAAAGCGGTGAAAGGTAATCATCAACGGAGTCTGTATCGAGATCAGGACATGTTCAATAATGAGTTTGAAAAGATGAATCAAAATAGTGATGGTCTTATGTTGTTTAATCATTTTTTATCGACTAACATCGGTCGACAGGTCTCTTTACTATTCGCCGACAGTGCAAGACAAAGTACTTCGATGACAGCTATTCTCTTTCAACTAGAGATCGATTTCATTTGCATCGATAAAAAATATCAGTTACTATCAATCGGAACAAGAAATACTTTTTTCGATGCATAAAGTTTTTGCGAAATTGGACATATGGAACAAATCGGAGATCGATTTTGGGAAGTTAAATTGAAATTGACTAATGACAGAGATGAGCAATTAATATATCTCACTAATTACATTCGAAGCGATCTAAAAGGGATAACTAGTTGGAATGGATTAGGTCATCTGATGACTAAAATCGGTAAATTCGATAAAGCTGAAGAATTTTTGCAAGAAATGGCTTGATCTTATACCCATTAATGACTGGAAAAATCTAGCTTCAATTCATTGTCAACTTGGATTTATCTATAAGTGCAAATGAGATCATGACATGGCACTTTCAATTTGTCAAAATTCTCTTCGTATTCGACAGAAACATGTAAACTTGATTGATAATCATTTAGATTTAGCCGTCACTTACAACAATTTTTGCACTTGTGTACGAATCATTGAATGATCCAATCAATGTACTTTCATATTTTCAGAAATCACTAAAAATCGAACAAAAATTACTTCCTACAACTCATCCAGCATTAGCTACGACTACCAGTAATATTGGACAAATATACCAAAATATGGGAGATTATTCGAAGGCACTCGCATTTTATCAAAAATCACTTGAAATCAAAACAAAAATCGCTTCCATCTGATCATCCAACGATGGCAATTATGTACAATAATATTGGTATATTATATCGATATATGGGAGATATAAAAAAAAAGCACTTGATTCTTCACAGAAATCGCTTGAAATTGAACTCAAATTATTGAAACCAAATCATTCAGATTTAGCGATTATCTATCATAATATTGCTCGTATTCATCGAGAAATAGGAGATTACTCTCAAGCTCTCTTGTTCTTTCGCAATACACTTGAAATTCAGCAAGAATCTCTTCCACCTACCCATTCTGATTTGGCTATCATCGATAATAATATGAGTCACACTCAAGATCTTTTGCAGGACTGATCTAATGCATGCGCAATCTACCAAAAAGCATTGAATATTCAGCAAAAAACTCTCTCTCTCAATCATCCAAACTTGGCTTTCACATACAATAATATAGAATCAATATATATATCGAGGCATGAGAAATGACACAAAAGGTCTTTCTTTTTTTCAAAATACTCTCGATATACAACAGAAAACGCTTTCCTCGAATCATGCATCCATCGCTTGCACATACAAAAATATTGGTCTCAATCATGATGATTCATTGTTAGCATCTACGTACGTTCTAATCGCTTCAGTATACGATGCAATGGATGATCATTCAATCACTCTTTTATTTTATGAGAAGACACGAAATCTAAGGGAAAATACTAAAGCTAAATGATGCTGCACTTGGGATAACCTACAATGATATTGGTGTTGTGTATGATTCAATGGGCAATTACTCGACCGCAATGTCGTTTTATGAAAAAGCACTGGTCATTGAACAAAATTCCGTCTCACCGAATCAACTCTCATTAGCTAAAATCTATGCCAACATCGGTGATGCATATTATTCTATAGAAGAATATTCTACTGCTCTATCTTAGTATGAAAAACTACCCGATGACTCTCCTTGTCGATCATCCACTCCTAGCTATCAGCTACGGAAACATGGCTTCTATGCATTACTCGATGAAAAACTATTCATCTGCTCTGTCATTTTATATGAAGGTACTTGAGATTGAACAAATAACTGTGCCATTTGATTATCTAGATTTGGCTGGCTCTGATCAAAGTATCGAAGCAGTGCAGCAGTGTTTGAAAGACGATTATGTTGTTTTATATTCAGGATTAACAATGAGTGAAGAATAAAGATTGATTTGAACTTCGCGACAGTATATTGCGAATGTGGATGCTTATTCTACATTCATATATATATATATCTACATCCACAGTCACTCTTTCTATCATGTTTTACGAAAGCTTTCAATAGGATCTACCGGAGTTTGCCACACTTTATGAGGTTTTACTATGTATATTTTTGTGAGTGTGAGTGGAAGTGGAAAGAAGATCTAGATCCAGACTCACACTATGATTAATATAAAATGTCTAACAAGACAACATTCCCAAGTACCAATTCACTTTTATTTTGAAGTTAAGTCTTCTGCTATAATACATATACATATTTATGATTATGTACAAAATTTTAGATTATCTAGGCTTTGTAAAACATCTTATTTTTACATTTCTTTCAAGTCAGTAATACGTTATTATTTAAATGATTCACAAGATCGATTTCGAACTATGATTTTATACGAACAGGAAATTGATTCAATAGAAATGGAAATTCATATATAGAGAGTTTAACTAAACTAGCTAGCGTAAAAAAATTCAAAAGTTTTGAATAAAATATCTTGGAAATATCACGTTTTCAACATATAGACTCTTTTTAATAAAGTCTGTATACAGTATACATTTTTTGAAAGCTTCATATTTCGAGTAAACTTTGTTCAAAAGTTGTGAGTTTTTTTTTATGGAAGTTAGCCTCTTTGAGTTCTCTATATGGAAACACAATCTATAGCTATTGTTGTTAATCAGAAAAAATTACTTTATTTCATCTTTTTACGTAATTCTCTCGAAACGCAATACGGAATTAGTTCATATATTAGAACGAGACGTTATTAACATATAGTCTGTAATCATATATCTGTGCCTGTCATGGTCTGCAGGGAAGGAAGAATTCAAATTTTAACTCGTATACTTTAATACTCCTGTTAGATCATATTTCACAAAAGAGTGTTTTAACCCTTTGACCTGTAGAGTTTTTTTAAATACAATTATTATTCTCTTTTGCTGTTTAAGTGATTTATTTTTTCAGATGGTTTTCAGCTGAATAACTTTGAATAAATTTTGTAAATAGAGCAAATTTCTCGGTAGGAGTCAGCTCTATTATAATTACTATACATTACTGGATTATCAAAATAAAAACAAAATGTATACCTTACATTACAGTCAAAAAGTACCTGATAAATGCTGTCACGAAATCTAATAACCAATATAAATCTATGATTTTCAATATACCAGAAAATAGGATGACCTGTATATGAGTCATCCAATATATATATATATATTTTTTCATTGATGATATGATAAACTTTTTTAAACGAATAGAACGTTATGTTGTACAAAACCCATTGTCAATTAGATGTTATTCATTCCTGTCACATACTGCCATCTATAATAACATTTGATGTGATTTGTTGTTCTTCGAACAGCTGGATTTTAACGTACATTGTTCTTTGACTGAGAACAATAATCTCAGTTGATTTTACTGTTGTTGTTTTGTTTTATTTATATTTAAATAAATATTGATTTTTATATTTTTAGATAATTATTCTTTAAACTGGTGTACAGATTTTTATAAATATATCTCTAGAAAGAAAAAAAAAAAAAAAACCAATGACGGATAATAATGGTTTAAATCTTTCACCTAAAGATGAAGCTTTATTAATATTAGAATATCTTGAAAATGAACAAATGTCAAAAACATTTTTAAATTTTCTTGATGAAAATAAACATCTTGTTCATCTTCGTTCACGTCTATATGCAAATTATGAAAATCCTGAACAATATCAAAATGAAAATGATTTAGAAGTTCTTGATTTTCAAAATTTTTTTAATTTATCAAAACAAACTGGTTTGTTTATTTATTTATTTGTCAAAAAAATTGAACAATAATTTCTTGTTGTTTTTTTTTTTCTAGAATGTCTTAACGAAACATTTTTATCTTCACAAATCGATAATAATAATTCAAATGATTTACTATTTGATGATGATTTTTTAACTGTAGGTCTTAATGATTTAATTAGTCAAACACCACCAATGGATTATCAACATGATTTACCTGATACACCAGTACCATCTGTACCACCATTAATAACGAATGATAATGAAGATTTTAATACAGCATTAGAACAATTATTTTCTATGCATCATGAACCATTAACAACACCATCTCATCAAATTGTTCAAGTTATTTCAGAAACAAATTCTAAACCATCATTTACAAAATGTATTGTTGTAACACAAGATTTTCTTCAATCAATGTATACTCAACAACAATCAACAAGAACAAATAATAATAATAATAATATGAATAGAATTGATCGAACAAAATGTCGTCGACAACGACGATTAAAAATTGGAAAAGAAAATTATTATCAACAAAGAAAACTTATGCCAAGAACACCACCCGATCATCAATAGTAAAACAATTTCATTTTTCAAGTTGTATTTACTGTTTGACTTTATTTTGTTTTTGTTTTTTGGTTATCTTCTTTTGATCCTTTACTCAGGAAAACTTCTCCGCATCCCCGGTCGCAGATAAAACATTTTTTTTTTCTGTTTATATTTTTTTGAACCTTGATTGACGTTGCACGTTCAGATATGATTGAAAAAAGATAAATATGATATGTTTGTTACATTTTTAAAGTTAATTCATTAGATATATATATATATATATTTTTGTTTATTATAAATATTATCAACATTTTGTCTACAATTATTTGTTATTAAAAAAAAAGTATGTCAAATTAAAAAAACAAAACTTCCTATATTCATTTTTAATCTTTAGTCATTTCTTCAGTTTCGTCTACATGATGAAATTCAAGTCAAGTCTTAACAACATTAACAGTATACTATACAATTCATACCAGAGACAAGGATGTATGATGGAAAGGTAACATTATTGATTGAATAGCAAATAATTTTTAAGAGTAAGGAAATCTTTCGAAAAGATATTCTTTGTTTGTAGATGTTAATCTAGAACGTTCTGCATTTCAACAGCAATTTACTCGATATTTCAGCTACAATTTATTTAAAAGAATTATTCAAATTAAAGAATAAAGAAGTACGTGCATGTATTGAAACACAAGTACTTGATGCATTAATATCTGATTGAAAAGCAAAATATGTTCCATTGTATAATCAAGGAAATCATATTATTGGTTTGGATAAATTAATTGCATGTCTTCTTATTTTAAATATTATTTCATGATAATCGTAGTGTTAAAGATAAAGCAGAACATTATGTTTTCTATTGCAAAAAATCGTTCACCTAAGATAATTATTTTCGGTAGTACATGTGTGTTTTTTTACTATTTCAGTAAAGAATGATATTCATATGTTAACGCGACTGTTTCACTCCAGCAACATTTGTTATTCATGAACAACGAATAGAACTCTTATTAAGTACACGTACAGAAGTCCCACTACCGATAAAAAGCTATAAGAACTTCAATCGTTTTACCTGATATTTTGACTACAAATAAGAGCTCGGTAAACTATAATAGCAAGCAGCAATATGAGCTCGATTGACCTTTATACAATAGACTTACAATAAAAGTGCATTTATGTACATTGCGTCATAGATAGAGTACTTCAATCCGCTCTAATTTTGAGGCATATGGAAGTTTTTATCGTATAGAACGATTTCAGCATGGATCATTTCTTCTTTGATGCCTACGATCGTGAAATTTTCAATGCATATGAATGAAATTAGCTATAGATATTGACCATATTTCGATAATTCTCATATGCAGATAACCTCGAGAATACTTCATAAATCAAGCAAAATAAAACTGTTTGATATGGCATTTTTTGTTGATAATTACATTGATCCGGAAGAAGGTCAACTAGAGTTTAACATGCTTTATTTGTGGTCAAACTATGAGACTGGGGGATTAAAGTTGATGTACTTTTTTTACCGGATAGCAAGACTTTTGCAACCACTATAGTATACTATTAAAAAATAAACAGCAATAACAGAAAAGGGAACAATTGTACGGAGTACACCAGTGGTCTTACGAAATGAGTATCATTCTTTGTTGAAATAGAATAAACATTTTTGTACGAAGTAGATCTATAATTCTGTAATATACTTTTTGTTTGCACATAGAATGAAATTGAATGCTAAAAGTATGATTTAGTTTAAGAAAAAAATTACTAACCACAAATATATGTATAGAATTGGACTAATAGAAATGTGGAAAATTGAGAAATAGAAACATCAACTAGTTCTTATTATGCATACAGTCAGTTGGCTTGTGGTGAGTGCATAAAGAAGAGAAAAACATGATTGAAGATTGATTTATTATGTTCGCCAGATATGATACATCTTTCATTACACATGTCTCTCGTGCTATTGCGTTGTTTCGTTTCGTCTGTATTGATCAAGATTTGCATATTAAAATCATACTACTTATGTTTGCTCAATTGATAGAAATTATCAGCAAACAAGACATAATTATTTAATTCTTTTATATTTCGTTTTTATTAAGACTTTTCATTGATAAATTCAATTCACAAACGAACTACTTGATATTTTTAGTTCCGTTTTGATTTATTCATGCGTCATTCAATAGAGTGTACTGCGATAAGAGAAGAAAAAAATCTAATAGAATTCGAGCACATGGCATACTGACGAAAAGTTACGGCCGTTTTCTTGAGAGTCAATCACTCTGAACAGAAACAAAATAAAGAAATTTGATTTGACTTTTTGCTTGTAGATAAATATTCTGGAAATTTTCAACGAAAACGAACATATTTTTCAGTAAATTGAATTATTGCATCTTACCATGGTACACGGTTGTTGTTTTTTTGTTGGAAAATGAATACCTTGAGAAATACATGTTCGTTTTCATTGAAAATTTCAGAATGATCTATCTATATACAAAATTTTAAATTAAAACTCTTCGTTGTAGTTTTTTCGGATATCCTGGTAGTGGAGATTGAGTCACAGTAAAACACTAGCGTGTCTTCTAGTTTTAAGTGGGCAATGATAGATGGCGCCCTGGCTAAGTGCGTCATTTTATTTAAGAATACAAGATACCAATAAAGTAGTTGCACTCTCCATTATCATTTCCAGAACAAGATAAGAACTAACGAGGGAACCACCCGAGGTGTCAAAAAGCTTTTCAGTCGGGGATATGATGGTTAGATAGGGCATAGCTAGGAGTGATATACCCTAAGTTAGTTAGGGCCCATGTTGCTTCTAGCAGGAGTTATGAAATGTGAAATTTAGGTATAAAAATGAATCAGGGAAGGTTTTCTCCATTATTGTACGGGTACAACATAGTGTTATTCGGGTCGATTCTGGGGTTTGTAGGGATCCGCTTTGATATGGCCCGAACAACACCATGTTTTGTTCTTATAATAGTAAAGCGAATTTTTTTGCTGGTTGATAGAAAACGCCGTTTTCTATGAGCTACAGAAAAAAGTCACTCTACTATTATAAGGACAAAACATGGTGTTGTTCGAGCCATATCAAAGAGGATCCCTACAAACCCCATAATCGACCCGAATAACACTATGTCTTATCCTTACAATAGTGGAGAAAAACCTTCCCTGATTCATTTTTATACCTAAATTTCACATTTCATAACTCCTGCTAGAAGCAACATGGGCCCTAACTAACTTAGGGTATATCACTCCTAGCTATGCCCTATCTAACCATCATATCCCCGACTGAAAAGCTTTTTGACACATCGGATGGTTCCCTCGTCAGATAATACAGCACACGCAGCGATGGCGCTATATGGCTGTTAAAAAATGAGAATATCTCAGATAAACAACTCTGAAGATAAAATTAGAGAAGATGAAAGTCATTTAGTGCGAAGCTATATTCTATCTATAAGCGTGGATACGATGGAAATTCCTATGGTTATTAATAAGATTGAAAAGTTCAACGAGCGTCATGACGAAGAAGGAAGAAAGCTAAGTAAACAACACAAACAAAACTGGTAAAAGTTTTTATGCTACGAAGAGAAGAATGCATGCAAAGAAAAATTCTTATGATGTGAAAGAGAAGAATGCATTTCAAATTAACCCGTAAGATGGAATTAAACAACAACTATTGACGAACATCAGATTTAGAATCGAAATCAAAACATTAGACTACAGAAGACATTACCGGTCACCAATATCAATTTGATACAAAATATAATTGGATTTAGCAAGAATTGTACAAGCTACATAATTTTCGTTCTTCATTTTTATACAGTTCTTTATTTTTTTCTATCGAGTATTTCATTAACAAATATAAATTATGATTATGATAATACTCTAGCAACTATTTATGATGAACTTCAACAACGCTATTGTCCAATAGGTAAAAATTACTTTTATTCTTTTATATGTTATCTTTTTTGTTTATTTAGATATTTATAAAAAATGAATTCGATAAATGTTCAAAATTATATTCATTATAAAATATGTGATACAAAAGATATTCTAGAGAAAATTTTAATTGGAGAAATACTACAAGATGGTGAAGATCCAACTTATAGAAATATATGAAAAATTTGATTGTCAATTTGTAAATATTTACAAATATTTTTCTTATTGTTATTTATATAATAGAAATATTTTTAATAACATATTTTTTTATGTTTTATTTTGAATTAATAGGATAGAAATTTAATAGGTTAAATTTATCGATAACTAGAATTAAAAACATAGTATTTGTTTTTAAAATGATTCCTCAAATAGATATTTTTCTTCTCAGAAAAAAAGTTCGTACTTGAATCTAACTTTCTTTTTCATGATAAAAACTTTTCGATCTACAAATGAATAAGTATATTATTTAGATATAGAGATGCACGGAATAGAATAAGGGTTAGAAAAATGTTTCTCGACTAGGGTACTGATAACGAAAAAAGTTTACTTTGTATGTCTTTGTTGTGATACTATTTTGCTATTTATCACTTCTTGCGTCTTCCAACAAGGATAATATTATGTGTACGCCCCTCTTTTGGACCATTTCTGGTTCTTCGAGAGAGTACAATCGGTCGGACTCGATTTTTTTTTACTCGAGCTAGGTTCTCGAAAATGATGGAACTGATGTTCGATAGTTTAGCAAGGGTAAAAATTTGAGCCCGACTGATTTTTCTCTCACGGAGAACCAAAAGAGTTACATACCTCTAGAGATACTAAGATAAAAATTTTGTAGGATAAGATCAAGACAGATAATCTACCAGATATGGTAAGGTAAATATTAGAAAATAGTCCTGAATTAGGATACAAACTAAAGAAAAAAGCTTATCGGACACATCTCTACTTGAATACGATCTAATCTATTATCTTTTTGTTGTGCAATAAAATGAATCTTTTCGACGGATTTAAGAAGGCAATTTTCGAAACTTTTTATTCATTCTATCAGAAGAAAATTTGATTGCTTTGTAAAATATTACCTGATTGTATTCATTTATATGTAGATATGTGATACTATACTATTAATTGAGCATATCGAGCAGTATTGTGATACGCTTGACAAGACATGAGTCATTATATGAAAGAAAGAAGGAAGAGTGCTTCTGCTTACGACCCGTGTTCGTTAACGTGTTGCAGTTTACATAGTTTTTTTTTTACATAAATACAACGTAATGTTATAATGATTATTAAATAAAAAGGAGAAGACTATCGTTATAAAAGAAAATGGAGAATTAATAAATAATAGAAAACATTTATAAATTTTGTAAATATAACCTTTCGAAATAATGTGAACTATACCGGTGGTAGTTTGATGCTTAAGTGAGTGATTATCCTCTGACTGATAATCTACTGCCGGAATACATCATTGGTTCATATGAGTACTGCGACATACACATGATAGTATGAACAAACATCCGACATCGGATAAAAATAGTATTTGAACACTCTGATTGCACATTTTATATATGTCCCTTAATATTGTCTATGAAATTTTATTTTAATTCTTCTCCAACAACTAGATGAATTCTTCTACTTTTTTTATATAAAAATCTACATATGTCGCAGCATCCTGATAAATAACGGAGGATGCATCTTTTTTTTTAAATGATTATTTCGTTGCGATCTAAATAAAAGCTCTAATCAGTAAATACAGCTAGTATGACAACTTAATAAATATTTTGAAAGTACTTTGTAGTATGTGAAAAAATAATTTAAAAAAGGTCAATGACAAATTTCACAAATCCATCCTTATCTTCGCCGTAAATGTTGTTAGAACAAATTGTCCTCATAAATCTGTTTAAAAAAAAAAAAATTTGCAATAGATCTGCTTCCTATTATGTTAATCTTAACGCATTATGAATACATTATAAAAACGCCTATCGAAATTTTCTTTTCCAACTAAAAAATAGTATGTATAAATAATTATTTGTTCGGCGCATAAATCAACCTATGTAAATACGAAGAAAAAAAAAAAGAACAGTATCTTGTTTTTCTTCCTTGCATGAAATAAAGACAACATGTGACATTTTAACGTCGTTAAAAAAAAAAGAAAAATACTGAGTTGTTTTGGTTACAAACATTGTCATTATATCGAATCACAACATTTACTATTTTTTTTTTCACGCGTTTTTCTTTGCTTGAACATTTGTGTGAGTAAAAACGCATAACAAACAATACATTAAAGTTTATTCATTAACAATGTTTCAGTTCCTGTCGAAACTAAAGTGCGTGCCCATTGAAATTAATATTATTTTATTTTATTTAAATGGTTTGTTTTTTTTTTAGTTTTCTTTCTAGAAAAAATAAAACTTCATCAATGTCGGAACATACATCAGTATCGAATTCAAATGGACAATTAGTAAATGACGGAACTCAAGCAACAGTTCCATTAATACCAATAATGATGCCATCAACACCACCAATAATTCCATCGACACCACCAATAACTCCATCGACACCACCAGTAATTCTATCGACACCACCAATAACTCCATCGACACCACCAGTAACCCCAGCGACACCATCACCAAATGATCAAATTCCTTCATTTATGCAAGCATATGAATATGCAAAAAATAACTATAATTGGCATAGAGTATCATTAGCTATATCAAATAATCCCGAATGGTTAACACGAATTCCAGAAGGTTTGTTTGTAAACGACAAAAAAAAAACACATATGCTTGTTTTGTTTTTTCGTAATATAAAGGTCGTCGATGGACAATATTACATCAAGTTGTTTTTTTTGGTAATGTTTCACATTTAAATGAAGTTCTTACTCATCAAATTTCAAATGAAAATTTTCGTCTTCTATGTAAGACATTAGATGATAAAACTGTTCGTGAAGTTGCTTCAGAACGTGCACATATACATCCACAAATGTTACGTTGTATTGAACGTCTTGTTGCTAGTGATCAAGTATTACACAATGCTCGTGATGGTAAATGGGAATTAGTACGACAATTTCTTCGTCAACAACCGGATATTGTTAATGAAAAACCGCCATATAGAAGATTCTATTTAGTACATTATCTTGCATCAATAGGTCATCTCGATATGTTTAAAGATTTAAGTACAATATGCCACTTTAAACTTAATGTAGCTGTTGATAATAAAACAATAAATGACATAGCACGTGAAAATAATCATATTGAATTTGCTGAATATATTGAAAATCTTCAAGCAAATACAATTGAAACAACTGAAAATGATAATCAGAGTGCAGCAACAGGCAATGATTCTTATTCATCGCAAACAACTACTGCGCCATCATTTAGTCAAGGATTTTATGATGATCCTGGTATTATGATATTTTCAATAAATCCTAATACATTAGGAAATATGCTTTTATCACAAGATGGTTCATTACCATATTCTAGTAATCATCATCATCATCCTTATTCATCTAATCAATCACATTATACAACACATTATCCATTGCAAGATCAAGTTTCAAATATGTCAGCCATTACGATTGATTCTAATCAAAGTTCGATAGACGAAGAAATTGAATATGAAAATAAAAAAAAATCAGAAACATATGTATCACCAACAATGACTGAAGACGAACAATTAGAATATGAAAAGACAGTTATGGGAAATATTAAAAAATTTTCTTCGGAAAATTTACTTAATGCTATTACATGTTGTATAACAAAAGCTATTCTTAGAGATCCAGGTAATCATTATTTTATATTCGTATAAAAATCTATGATCAATCTAATACTTAAATAATTCATTTTAAATTATACATATTCAATCTATTACCGTTAATTGTCAATGTACAAGAAAAATGCATGAAAAATCTAGTCGATCAATATTGCAAGAAATTATGATAACATGGACTTTTGTTTCAGACAGATTTATATTACGAGAATTGAGTTGTGTCAAAAGATGATTTTTACTTTAGTTTAAAACAACATGTCATAGGTAGAATCGATAGGGTTGTTTTCGTATCGATCGATGAATCATTCAAATTAACCCTTCAATGAGTCATATCTTCTTTCCAATCACTACTGTAATTACATTAGGGCTTCGTTTTTATATTATGATGTTGTTCGCTTTTAATTGCTGTACACTTCCTTTCTCTCGTTATCTATCAATAATCATGAACTTTTTTTCCGGACATGACAATCGAGATGAACTACACATATTCATTAACTGTCCATTAGATATGAAAATTAATTTTATACTTACTCTACTTCTTGATTTTTTTTATCTCTTATATTTATGCAAGATATATATATATGCTATGAATAGTAGACAATCAAAATGAATCTGTAATCAATTATAATATTAACGAGACAAATCCTTACAGATTTGTATTAGCAATATAAAAGATCTGCTACTATCATAGTTGTATTTTAGGATGAAAATAGCGACATGATCTGAAATATTGACAAAAAACTATTCTTGTTAAAGTTTTTCTCCATGCAAAGTTTCAAGTCAAAATTTGAAAATTATTTTTTCTAGTACTCCTTACGAGAGGATCACGACATTCATGTAAAAAAGAAAAACACTGTAAAAGTGCAGTACTTCTGCAATAATAAACAATGTGAATGAATTCTTTTCAAAGTATTTGATATGTCCATTTGGATCTACATAATATACATAGTCTAGACTGAAAAGTGATTTGGTAGCTGAAGAACTTTTCTCGTAAGTTATTATTCAATTTTATTTCCATAACTCTAATCTGACATCAAAATGAGCTAATAAAATAATTTGATTTATGTTCGTTCTTAGAAATAGACTGCGAAATTAGTAAAAAGTATTTGATTTATGAAAAAAGCATTTGTTTGAAAAAAACAAGCCTGCGTAACCTTTTTAAATTGTCTAGCCTGATCGTTTATCATTATTTGCTGTCAATAATGAGTAATGGATCAATGACTCACTGTCACTCTAACAATTCTAATTCTCACTTTATAGTTTGCATCATTAACCCTTTGAGTCCGGGATTTTTTTTAAAAACTAAAAATATTTATAATTTCCAGTCAATGTTCA